>JAQIWI010001128.1:0-18791 GCA_034698825.1 Deuterosminthurus bicinctus | reverse complement strand
CGGAAGAAGATATCATTTTCGCTCAGAGGTTTATTTAACTGTGAGAGATATTAAAGGAGAAGAGATGTCGGCATGGCAGCAGGGGTCAAATGCACACAGACGTGCTCATGTTGGCAACATTCTCAATTAATTTTGTCCGTTTGCATATGATAATATTCATTCTTGCCAAATACTTTGCAGGAGCTAGTTAAACGGGCTACACTTAAGAAGCTCCAAAGGCACATAAAGATTTAATGGAGCCTTTGTATCTCCGCGTTAGTCCGTCCAATGTATGATTCCAACCGGGCTTTGTGTGGATGAATGTGAATGGACCTGAGTAATGTATCCCATTGTTGTGGACTGCATAAACCTGTCGGGTCACCCGACACCTGAAGTCTCATGAAACAAGATTGCGGTAATGAAAGGAAAGATGCTCCATCTTGTCAATGGCAGTCAATTGCTTTCCCATTGTACAAACTCAAGATGATTCTATGAAAGGGAGGGGATAGAGAGGGTGGTTTCTGTGGCCAGTCTTAAGGTTAAATCAATATCCACAGCTTGTCTGCCGCATCCTTCTTTTCTCCTACTGTATATTTTTACAAGAGGAGATTAAAAGGCTGAGATTATTATTTAATTCTCATTCTCACAGACACACACCTGCTTTACTTTATCCTGACACAGTAAATGTAATCTTTTATTTCCGTGGAGCAGTAGCCTAGCACTGGAAGGTCGTCTTCCTTTTTTTAGAGTAGTATATTTCCGCCTTCTAATGGCTGCAGTTTTCTTGCTTTCCTTCTGCCATGGAAATCTGGAAATGGAGCTACTATCATCATCATCACCACTGACCATCTGCCATTCATGTTCTTCTGTTGCTATTACAGGTTTATCCGTCATGTTGTTGTTCCAGCAGGTTCAAAAGTTGTATAGTAAGTAAGAGTGGGTGTAGGGCAAGGCGGTGGGAAGGAGAAGGAAACAAGTTGTATTACGTTGATTCATTCATGTATGTGCGGGTGCGTATGTATGCATATGTGTGAGTATTTTAAGGATGGCCCTCTTGTCTGTCGGCAATATGGAGGAAACAGATTGTCCCACAGGCAAAGGAAGGACGGAAATGTGAAATCCATTTACCCTGTAAGACCTACAAAGGTCCATACACTTGAATAGTGCCCTTGTTGTATTTGATCCCTCATATGTGAATCAGTTCCTCCATGTTAAAATTAAGCCACTCATGTCGGGATCATGTGGTGAGCCAGTGGTGCTCTGGTTTCCTCTTCCCATATCTACTATAATGATGATACGAGTACTTCTATCAGCAGAATCATCATCATTTTTAACCCTCCTCCACTGCAACAACAATAGGAAGGGACGCCATGAGCTCAGTGCAGTGCATAGCATGTAAGTTTTAAAGCCAAGTGATCAATGATCAACTTTTTTAAATGCGGATGAGGGTGTACTCTGATTTACACGCTGGCTGGCTCTCAATACTTTTCTTTGCCCCGTTTGTATACGTGCAACTTTTGTTCCAGGGTGTAGCAGCAAAGAGGAAATGGCATGACCGATGAGGGAATAGTGCGTAAACTAAGTCGAAAAAAATCACACAAATACAAAAGGTTACAAAAACCATGTGGTGTCAACTAAGAGAGATCTATTGGCTTTTACTTTGCATTGCAATGCTAATTATGCCTGACGGATCTATTTAACTCTGTGCACAACAGGAAGGACTCATTGGCCGGATCAAGTGCTCATATACGTACACGCAGTCACAGGGTGTGCCTGCCTTGAGAAGTGAGCGGATTTTGGTTGAAAGAGCAATTAATTGTAGTTGATATTCGAGTTCCGCTCCTGGCTTTGGAACAAACAATAGCAAACAACATTCACCCTAGATTAAATTATTATTATTGTGCATTGCATCCGTTGTCAGTCAGTTGGGAGAGGGACACTGAAGAGTTTTTCAGATGTCCTCGCTGTAGCAACGCAGAATAAGTGATTATCAAATGATGCAAAATCAGCTCTGATTTAATTGAGATTGGCTGGTACATTGCATTTGTGCCGAAAGGGGCACAGCTAACATAATGCTGACCAGCAGAAATCGTGAATATGAGCTTAGCATTACATGTTATTTTTACTACCATTAATGGCTACAGAATCAATGGCAATTAACAAGGATGATGATTAAAGGAACAAATCTTGTCTTCAATCACAATTTGTTCACATTGACCTTGTGGGACATTGACTACTAAATGGCAATTGCTTGCGTGCGTACATCATTTGCTTTGACATTGGATTGGATTTCCCTGCGTCGATTATTTACCTTCGTGGGGACTGGATGCTGAGTAATTTCCCCGGCGTGACTTACTTGTCTCACTTGGAAATCGAAGGATGGATGGCTAACGCTTTTTGCATCTGTAGCCCATTTTTTTCCACGGCTTTTGTGGTGTAAACAAAGCGAAATCTTGAAAGGCACGCAAGTGAGTGAGCATGCTCATTGCTTAAGTAAATGGTGAATATTCGATTTCCGTAGTAGCCACAGCTTGATTCACCACAAATTGGAGAGTTAATTCAAAAGGGCAGTTTTACAACACGAACTCACTCACCACCATCACCTTCGGTGCGTTGCTCTATCAGAAGGGCAATTCCAAAGGTCCTTGCGAGCAAAATGTGCGGTGTGCTGTGAGAGTGAAATTTCAGTTGAATGAACCGCAGGTTCATTGAGTCATTTGGATTATCAATAAAAAATTAG
This sequence comes from Deuterosminthurus bicinctus, assembly GCA_034698825.1. Taxonomy (NCBI): domain Eukaryota; kingdom Metazoa; phylum Arthropoda; class Collembola; order Symphypleona; family Bourletiellidae; genus Deuterosminthurus; species Deuterosminthurus bicinctus. Next base: position 16,072 of record JAQIWI010001128.1, on the reverse strand, counting down.
CAATTTGTTCTACCACTCCAAAGTTTGCCTCCTCTCGCTCTTGGCCTCTCACGAATTCATTTATTGACACCATTTATTTTCAACGTACTTATTTGTGGTGTAGGCTTTTGATTTCGTCTTCTTGGCTTTCTCGATGACGACGACGGACGACATTGCTGACGGGAGGGCAAAGGAATTTCCTTTGAAGCCCATGATGATGATGGTCATGATAGAGGAAATGAGCTGCTCGACTTTCGCTGCGTAGCACGAGAGCAAGCCGAATATCTTTTATTATGTATGCAGGAATATTAAGTACACGAGCTGCTCGCTTGGGAGTGAGTCAAGATGCTTTTGATAATAACAACAGAGCGTCGGCGGCGGCGTCATTATTGTAATAATAATAAAAAAATGTTGTTCAATAGTGTGTGCGGTTCTGTACTGTCATGAAAATAGTATAAAACTAATTTTGTTATCTTTGAAGGTACTGCAGATTTGTAACCTCGCTGCTCATTTTCATTCCGAGCACTGTTATATTAGGGCGGCGGCTGTTATTGTGTTAAAACTAGCTCAGATGCTCAATTTCTCTATAATGAAACGTCCCAAATTTTATTTGTACGCCACAAGTGGCCTGCTCACTGAGAATTTTCTCTCATTTCTCTCACTCTCATGCTCTTCATCAATCTGTCTTCCTCTAACATGATCTCGTTGCTATCTGCCCTCAAAGGGCACACTCTTGAATAACTTGGACCGAGCCCAATTCATCCAAGCTGACAGTCTTGTGAGACAAGGCGATTAGGGATGGACGACCGATGGACTTTGTCACAAAATGCCTTCCTGCTGCTCCATGAATTTTCGAGGTCAAAAATCCAGACATTTCCTCCGTTATGTACCTACTATAGCTGCTCTCCGTTCTGCCTCATATCCAATCTGCATCGCCGGAAACTTACCAGTGGCTTTTTTCCTCATCATCACAAGGGTTACGGAAATGTGCTCATTTTATTCAGTATGCTTAGTAAATACGATAAGGAAAAGCACTTCTCCAGGGTGGACTACTATGTATGTAAACCTGTTAGCAGGGTGATTCGTCGGATCTCATGGAGCGGATATCCGTCGGCTGAGAAGTATCGTGTTGTGCTTTTCTATGGTGTGGTGCTCACACTAAATAGAGATAGCTGCGAATCCTCGTACATCACCAGTGTTCCACAAGGATAATTCTTCCACCTTTATTATTGTTTTCGTTAAATCACCCATGAGGTTCAATTTAATCTGCATCAGAGAGGGAGAGTGGACGAGCCTGAAACGCTGATATCTCTATCTATTATGCCATATGTATTATGCAGTTCGTATTATATGCTTCGGTGACAAAAGCAAAGAGATATTGTCACCATTTTCCATCGATGATGTAGTCATTAAGATTATCGTCTTGACGGCGTCGTGTCCTTTGAGTAAAAGCACTATAGCTCGTATCCGAGGGAAAGAGATTGGAAATGCAAATAATTGTTATCCTTTCCAGTAGATAAAGACTCTATCGTCGTGGTGTTGGAATAATAATAATAATGCGAACGTGGTGTGGTGACCAAAGTGCATTTATGAACAGATGAGCCGGCAAAAGGAAAAGGATAGTAATTGTAAATGTTGGGCATGTTTAGTTTATCATCATCATGTGTGTCATTTTCTGCAGCTAATATCATGCATGGACGGCTCTGTTTACTGTGAGTATATGAAGAACGAGAGATTTTTCAATTATTCAAAACCCTCCCTTTACAGTCACGCATGGACATGTAAAGAGGACAGTAACATCTTCATTTTCTCGCCACCACGTCCAAGACGATTAGGTGGACCAATAATAATTCAAACAGAAGACATATCTCAATCGTGCACACACAAAGTTCTATTCAACTCATATGTGTTTGTTTGTGTGTGTGTTACATTATTGTAAAGTTTGCTAGGAAGACGGGAGCATATAACTTGTACTTGTTTCAGTTGTTATTGCATTGCACCGACATCACACTGCTGCCACAAATCTACTGCTCATTCAACAACTTCCTAACAACGGTCACCGTGGAGTGTGCACGTATATTTAATGTCTATGCTAAATTAAATATACGCGTCATTCTAAAAGCCGCACATTGACGCTTCGCAGAAGTAGCAACAATAAAAACAAATAATGCAAACCATGTAGTGAAAGGAGCATATAGTAAGGAATGCACTTGATTCTTTATTCGCATCATATGGGGCAAAAAAATAATGATAATAAAACGGGAGAATTTCCGCTTTTAATCAACCATTTTAATTACGTGATACCCACCGGAAAAGACGTAGACAGGCATTGTGAACTATTGCATATGTGCCTATAGAGCAAGTGGTATTAGGTGAGTTAACACGACTCATTGCAAAGTTGACTGGCTAGTGGTAATATTGCACGGATATGTGCTCCTTAAAGGTTCTCGTGGCATAAGCAGTGTGGAGTGGAACGTACATCAAAGTGAGTGAATAATAAATATTAGCATGTTGATTGGAACTGTTGAGTGTATTTGAGGATAGGTTGAATTCATGTCAAAACCTCCATTGTTTACGTCTAGATCATGTATCAATAATAATAACAACAAGAACCTGAGGGAACTTTCTCAATGCACACACACGTTCGTGTTTCTATATAGTTGCTCTTTTCAAGCAACATCTTGCTGCAATTAGAATAAAAATTTGCCTTTCAGTTAGTTGAAAAAGGAGCCATTAGTATAATAATATTTGGAATTTTCACTCCCCTTTTGTTGTTAATTTTGTAGCTTATGTGCATAAGTACCGGTCAGATTTGACTACTGTATAATAATAGGTGTGCCATTTCCCTGTACCCTTAACATTATTGAAGACTTTATGATGGTAGTTCTATACGGGAAATCTCTAAAGTAATAATTGTTGTCTTCAAAAATCAGTGCCACAACGAGCTCATTTCATTCAATTCAAACTCGCAAAAAAATACACGCACTTGACTAGCAAGTGTAGAAGGAATATTTGTGATTAATCGCCCGCCACTCTAAAACACTTAATCGCTACCATCTCTAAGGCTTATTAGCAGGAGATCTCCTCAACATTCCCATACAACACGAACTAAGTGAGGATAGTGAGTTGTGAGATTTCACGTGTGTGCTGCTTTTAATTGAAACTAAATGAGTGAAGCACGCCTTGTCCATTCAACTTTTCATAAGGTAAGTTAAATGATACTTGTGTGAGTTCTTGTGAGCTTTTCTTGGCCGGAATGTGGCGATCATTTACGCTGCAATAATTTATCTTTGCGGAATGGAACCACTCGAGTCAACTTTTTATCAACAAAAAGAACTCGTATATAGACATACGAATAATGATTGAGCTCATGTACATATGCATCCTGCATTCATCACCATTGAATATGTGACCTTATAAGTTGCAAAGTCGAGAGAGGCGAAGAACAACTAAAGACGGGGTTAATAATGTTTATGGGGATGTGCAGGATCACGATGAGAAATTAACCATGTCAAGTCTAATCGTGCGTAATAATGAGACAAGTGATAAATCCTCCAGATCAATTAGAGCGATAATAAAAAATGTGGCAAGGGAAATCTCTGTCTTTCGAGATCTCTTTGAGGGCTGCAAATTTGAAGATTACTTCATTATTTTGTAGAAATCTCAAAGTTATTGACGGTGGAAATATAATTAAGTTGTGTATACAGGGACGGGAAGAAGTAGTCATGAAATTATGTGTGTGTTAAGTCGGTTTTTTCCCCAAGAATGAACAAAGAGAGAATTCCCAGCCGGTGGTATACAGTTGCGTGTGAAGAACTCCAAATGTTAACAGCCGTACGGTTCATCGGTTCTGTGTGTATTACTGCTCAACATGATGATGATCATCATCAAGTTTAGTTGTTCCTGCGTACATAACTGACAGTCTTCCTTAGCTCGTGTCGTCCTTCCTTCCTTCCTCAAGTGAGTGAATCCAGTCGTCAAGATAAGGTGGCTGTGTCATATTACTCACTCAGATGTACTACACGCACACGCCAATGAGTCTGAAGAAGCTCAAGTATTTTTAACAAATGCCACTCGTCACAACTAATACAACATCCTTTGCTTATTTTCAAGAAAAACACACACACATGCACACACTCACTTTCATCCTCAGCACATTCTGACAGAGTGCAAACTTGGCTCCTTTTTATTCCTAATCGAGCCGTTCCAAATGTCACAAGATGTTGTTGTTTTTTCCTCTAAATAATGTGCAGTCAAGACATTAAAATAGCAGTCTATCTAAGGCCAGGAGTTTAGTCAGGTCACATCATCATTATTATTACATATCCTGCTCCTCTTCTTCGGCATCCAGTCTTTAACTGCCAACCTATCGGGATCTATACTACACGTCATTCTGCTCCACAGCTTTAAAAATTTTATGATCCTATTAAAACCGTTTCTCAAGAGCAAAGAAAAACTTTAACTTTTTTCATATTAATTCAATCAATTTGAACGAATGTCATTTAGAGTACAGAGACCTTTTCTTCATTTTTGTCTTATTAATACGTCGCTAAACACACGGCAGTGGAAAAAGACAAGGTTAGGCCATAGTACATGCAAACTTGCCATTATTCAGCTTATTCAACTGGAAACGGTAACCGTGTAGTAGCAGCAATAAAACGACATGAAGCAAGTACTTTCCCATGGTGTGCATACTATATGTGAAGATTGGATGAGATGTAGAGCCAGGTATAGTTTTGTTTTCCTAAGGAAAACTTTGCATTACACGAGAGAGAGAATGAGAGATTGAACGAATGTATAAATAGAGACTTTGAATAGATTAAGCATTCTATTTTAAGGAGAGCCTTTGTATTCCTCAATTGCTTCAACTGCTTATTGTGTGCATAAAAAACTCTGCATATGTGTCACTCTTTCTTCAACGTGGGGAATTAAGATGTGTGGATGTCTATGAGAGCTGTCTTGTTTGAAATGGTTGTTGCGTGGAAACTAGACTCCCTCTCACTGTGTGTCCATACGTGAGAACCTTGAAAAGCATTGGTTCATCTTTTGCCACATTCAGTGCAGTAGAGCTCGACATTACTAAAAATGGAACCTTCTTCATTTCCTCCTGTTTATTTGGTGTTGCTTACTTCTGTTGAAATGCACATTAAGAATGTCATTACCCTTGTAGCTTTGATTTCATCCTAATCATAACTTCCTCTCCACAGTTATATTACTTGGCTAAACACAAAAAAAAGCGACTCATGAATGAGCTGCTGTTTTTAGTGGGTATTTTGGCAATTAATTTCTAATATTTATGTAGTCGAACTGGAAAGCTGAAGAGAGAAAGAAGCCGACGAAGTTCTAGATTTGTATAGCGGTTGCTCTGAATTACTTTTGGTTCAAGTGTCATGTCATCATCGTCCACATCTTGCGGAAGATGATGAGAATTTTTATTTTGTCTCCCGATCACTTTTATTACATTATGACTCAACATGACAAAGGGTAATGAGGGAAAGAGTAGTGGAAAAAGTCTTTGGGAACGAGTTTTTTAGTTTACCAACAACAACTTTATCAATGAGGCCGTAACTTATGTACCCTATCGTGTCCTGTTGTATATACACTTGCGCATACACACACCAAAGAACGTATGCCAAAGAACGGTATTACTCATCCTAATTTCATGCTCTGCAGCACCACTGCACATACAGCACCATGCAAAGTATCAATGTTAGATTTAATTCCAATTTCAAAGCAGAAAGCGAATTCACAGCGAAGCACATTCATGCAGCTGGCCCGAGTAATTACAAGATCTGCTCGAGAGATGAGACAATTGTGAGTACGGAGCTTTCGGAACGTTGCTTTCTCATCGATTAACAGGATGCTGCACAGAGTAATGAGATGCTGGTTTCAAGTGTATTTTTTTGTAGTGTCTGTGCTAAGGAAATAAGAAGAAATCGAGTTGATTCGGAAGGGCTGTCTATGTGACCCAGCGGATATGAAAATTATACAACGAGTATTCAACACCATGCCATCGAGTAAGATGAGCAGGAGTGCGTTAGCAGCATTATTATTATTATTACTACGGGACTAGTTCAATGAAACTATTCGGAAAATTGTGCATTCATTGAACTTGAGGAAGGAAACGGGAAGTGGAAATAGTAAAAGCTTCACAAATAGCGGGGACTCAGGCTGTGAGAGAAAAAGAAATAAAAATCACTGCATTTTATCTCCCACTTCTGTGGAGCACCCATATGCTGAGTACATAGCAGAGGAGGAAGAAACCGAAATGTCTTGAGAAAGGGAAACGAGATCTTATTCTCCCAAGATCTCACCATGGTCCGTGTAGCCCTTCCGAACTGCTTTACGACGACAATTTACATTACAAGGAGCCTCTCTTTGTTTCTCTTCTTCTAATGCTATAGAATGAAATGGTTAGTGGCAAAATGAGGAGGGGTGCTAATGGTGAGCAGTAGTGGCACATACTGCCAAGACGCGTCCATCTGTTCCTCTTCCTCTGCTACATGGAGGAGACTCAGTGTGTGTGTGTGTGTGTGTGTGTGTGTGTGTGTGTGTGTGTGTGTGTTTATCTGTTCTTCATGTGAAAAGGGATCCGGAATGAAGCTTATATATGCACACGTGTACATGAGATTGTGAAAAGAGAATCTCATAGGAGGCTTAAGTGGTGATAGAAATGCTGATGATGGTGGCAGCGGAACTGATGCTCCTCCATTTCTATTTACAGCTAACGATTGTGCATGCATAGCAACCTTCATCTAAAGATAAGATACTATTTGATCCATCCGTCAGTAGTGCGTCTCCAGAGGGATGAATACAGTCCGATTATGGTCAACAAGGCATGTAGTGGTAGGAGGGTCTTTATTTTCCTTAGCTCTCTGTCTCTCTCCCTCGCTTGAGGCATCTAATATAGGAGAAAATTATGTATTTCTCATGTAAATATGAATGTGAGGACCGGAGTGCACACATGTTGAGCATCTCCATACTGATCGTTTGTTATTGACTCGTGCCCCAACCGTATTTCCTGTTCCACCATTCAGTCAAACTCTTGGTTACATTACGCGTCACACAGAGACTTTTAAACTCAAATACCAACATATCATCTCTGTCTTTTTTCTTGAGGCTTCGCACACGCACTCACATCCACACAGAGGTTTCTCCCTCCTCCTGTGGCTACTTGTCTAAAATGTAATGCATCTGTGAAGCTTTAAATTCAAACAACCATCCTTGTTCTTTACAACTTGACACTGAATTAGTTTGATCGGATCGTATAAACGTACCCTTAAGTCAAGCCGTATAAGGACTGGCTTAGTAGTTAGCATCAACATGTAATCTCTCTTCTCTTAAGCACATATGACATATCGACTAACAACAAATGTCAGAATGCTTGTATACGCAGTACAAGAACAGCTACCAGCTTTCCTTTGAATACCTGTGGGAAGCCCTACGCCTGCTCATTATTTACCTTCACAGTCTTATACAGTCTTGCCATTCATTTTTTCTTTTAAATTTCCAAGCTTTCATACAGCATTGTACTTACTATAGGATAATCATTTTACGACTGGACTATTGCTCCAGTTAGAAATTCTTGTAGCAGTAATGTAATGCCAAAAGATTCATTATTGTATGCATGTAATGTTCACCCTGTCCTACTTCTTACACTCTTCAGTTTCAACTCTAGGATTATTTGCAAAAGTATTATTGCTGCACCCAATGTAAACGTACTCATGGGATTGAGTTGCGAGGCTCAGTAGCAGTAGCGATTGTATTTGATCTTTCCTAACCATCAGGACAAATACATGCAAACTGACAGGCACGTTCGCCCTTTGACTACTAATTTACTCCCATAATTTGTTTGACCATGTGAGTTAATGAAAAAAATTATTGTAAAACTAGGATAATGTGGGATGGGGCGGGAGGTTGGGATTTGTTGGGCAAATTGTTTTTGCTCATAGGAACTATATACCACCACCAAGTGCGTGAGCGGCACAGTAGTTGGGCTACTGGAAGCATGACATGACGCATTTGGTATAGCAGCCACTGTCATTTTGTTTATTAGCCGTAAATCAGAAAGCTGAGGACACTGTTTCCGCTGCTCTTGTGCAAAGTTCTGCGTGGAAATGACTCAATGGATTACTGTAGAAGTCATACAAATAGACAAGGCGGGAAAAAGTGAGAGAGGGCACGTGTTATTGGAAGACGGCGATTATACTTCGTACATGCTTAATTATTATTCCCCACGCTGTCCGAATGCTGAGACATGTGAGCGTCAAGTGGGAATATTACAGTCAAATTTGACTGATTTAGAGCTTCATAATGTAATGCAATGCATGCATTATAAGTCCTGAGAACTGGAGCTGAGGACGGAGCTTAGTCACTCACTTGTTAACTAAAGCAAATAATAACGTTGTCGGCATGCATTAATGCTGTTTTACACTGTTAAAGCATCAGATTAGAATGTCATTAGTCTGATAATGCCTTGTTGATTGTGTTGAACAACGTGCGCACACTACAGTCACTTCAGGCTCCTGCGAGTCGTCGACGATATATGACAATAATATAAGTATTAATGATAACGGCCTTCTGAAAGCGTGCAGCACGGATATCCTCTTGTCGTTGAAGCTAATAGACCAAGAAATTCTACGAGCAGTCTATGTTTGGCTCTTGAGACAAACAGTTCCATAATGATTGCGCCAAAAGTATTCTTATTACGTCAGGAGGAATCATTACACACTGACTGCGAGGCTCATAAAGGAGGCGGATATTGGCCAATCTTCCTCAAAACTCCAACTCTTACCATTTCCGTTGCTGCTATAGTGATTTTATTTTTCACGGAAACGTACCATGGTGAGGCTACTAATTGAGTATACAGGTGAAAAGAAGGATCATTGAACGGGAATATGTTTTTTAAACAACAATAATGACCACTTTAGTTCCATAATAAGGAACCGAGAGTGAGTGTGGGATGTTATAAAACCAATTTTCATTGTTTGGATGGGATTGATCATTGAAATGACGCCCTTTACTGCGGTCATGTGCGCGCGGATGAGATGAAACACCAGAGTGCCAATTAGTCGTAGAAATCGCCATCCACTTTGTAATGCGCGAAGCAAGGAAACTGGTACTTGCAGGCATCATGATTGAAAGGTTGTCTTAAAACTTGAGACAAGAGGAAGGCCAAAATTACGATGATTTGCTTTGATTTTTTTTAGCATAAATCGTGTACAGTGAAAACAATAATGCTGTTATTCTCACCCCGTGTCTAGTGTATTATCATCACAGTTACAGAGGTTTGAAGAAGGGAAGTTTTTCTTTCTTCTTCACTTGTCAGACATGACTTCCCTTGAGTATAAAAATACATAATTGATGCTCTCCAGGGTTTGAAGGAGTGAAAACGACTCGTGCGTCGCTGGATAGCTACCATCATCGAGTTTGTAATTGCTTGAAAGCTGGCCACAATAACTTATCCGTATGACGTTGTTGTTCGCAATGTGGTTGTAATCCAGATTTCCACGTCTCCACCTTCTCTGCTGCTGCGTCTTCGCTCTGTCTACGGCAGTAGCCATTGCCATAAGGCTATAATGGTTACCAAACATAGAGGAGGAGAGCGAGAGATATGGTTTGGATGATGATGATAATCCGATGATGGTGGTGTGGTCTGGCCTTTCCTTAGACCTCAAGGTTCCGGTTGAAATACATTTTTAGCTGGGTAAAAGTCCATTTTTTTTAATACTTGTACCAGATTTTTTGTCCTGGAGAGGAAACCCTTTGGCTTCACACAGATTTTGAGTGTCTTTTTATGTTGAACAATTTGTCTTCTGGAAGGTTGGTACATGTGTAGATTATTGTTGATTGGGTTGATTCGAGCGACGACAGAAAATTGGAGTGAGCACGTAATAGGAGGCTGTTGGTAGGCACCGTGCATCTTGTTCAAGTAACAAACGTGCTCCTGCCCATCTTCTAATTTATTCTCTTACATCCACGTACAAGCTGACTCAATATGCACATATAGCGGTTGAGTTGAAGACAACATGATTGCCATTGTAGTTGTCGGTTATTATGATTATTATATTCAGTCTTTAAAATCCACCATTGCATTCTATTATTATCATCGTCGTATATTTCACGTTATGCTTATTACAACAGACTAATCATTTTGATACAGTTTATATACAATAGGAACAAACAGCGTGAGGATCATCCTCCTCAGCCTGACCCTTCCGTTGATATCTCTTTGTCGCATTTAAATCCGTCACCGTCATGGTTTATGTGACTTTCTACTGATCATGTGCATGTAGCACTTGAGGCCAAGTGCAACAAGGGATGTGTGCGTATCATAAATCTCGCTGGATTTTTTATCCACGCTCAGCCGCTCCTTTTGGTCCTACATGATAATCTTTTCTGGAACACTGGTAGTGGTGAGCGCTTCCATTAAAAGCATGCGACTCCAATTACCATTTCCTGTCCTCCGTCCTGCTCTCTCTCTCTCTATGGCTCCAGCATTGTTTCAAACCCAACCCTTGTCCTGAGGAAGATGATGATAATATATACTCCCCCAACCAAAGTACGACTATTACACTTACTAGTGCTAACCGCAGTGCGTGAGGGCCTGAGTGTGTAAATTTAGCTGCATTTGCATTGAATTCGTACAGGACTCAAGAGGCCCCTTGGAACGAGCTTAAAAGGGAAGGTTTCTTGGGAAAGGCGTCATGTAGTACCTTTTCGTGAACTAATATCTTGGTATGTGAAAATGGTAGGCTTCTTCTTGTGTAAATTACACAGTGGCCAACATAACTGCTGATCCGCTCATAAGTTTCATGCTCTTTTAACAAGGCAGCCATTGTCTGTGCCGGCTTGTTAGCGAGCTTGTTTGCGGATTTTAGGGAAATTTCCTTTTCTTGCTCCCATATTTATTATTTAGGAGGGTGGATAGACGATACTTGTCGCGCCCTGTAGTGCGTTATTTTGAGCAGAAAGTCATATAATAAGATGACACAGGCCGTTGGACCATTTGATGAGTGAAAAGGCCCTACTGTTCTGGAACTTAAGAGAGGACTGAGGATAGTGGAGTTTGAAAATTGGGTTCACTTTAATGGGCATTTCTATTCAGTCCTGTTAGTTTTAATAGAGGAGCCAAGCACCATTATAAGCAAGGGTAGTTGAAAATGAAAGCCACATTTTTCACGCATGCATATAGAAAGATGCGGGTTGAGTGCCTTGAATGTGTTAGCTAACGTTTCACTATACTAGTGTACATGCACATAATAAATGGCACGTAATAAATGGGATTCTAAAAAGACGCCCATCAGGTGTAGCATGTGTCGTGCTGTTAATTGATCTTTTTAACTGATCCATTGTTTACTAAAAGTCAGCCATGGTCATCTATCTATGTAATATATAGTGACACGAGTGATAGAGGGAAAAGGAGTTAATCTCGTACCGTGCAAATTTTGATTTGACATAGGCTGATGAGAGAAGACACTGAAAGTGCTTGACCCTTGGCTGCTTGCAAATTCTTGATATTGAATAAATTACATGGTTCGAGAGGATTTAGCGTGCCAAACACAATACGATGCACCAGTAACCTTAAACTATGTAAAATAGCATGCTGGCTATGAAGTAATTATGTGCTCTCTATTTACTCGTAAGCTGAACTTTCAGCATCTCTGAATATTACAGTCGCAACGTGTGTCATTTTAGACTTTGTGTCATTTTAGACTTTCGCTAACATTGGCAGAGGATTTTGATTGAATTCTTTATAACTGATGAGGAGTAAAAGCGGGTGCCATGCTGTATTTGAGCATTCTATTCTCTGAAATGACAAAGCTGAATTTATTGTGGCGTGGATCAAATGCATTTCAATCTATTGAATGCTTCAATTCCACTACAATTTCCACTCTTCTCTCCATAATTGACTCACAGTTGAACTAACATAATCAGTATAGTTCTGCTCGGCCGCTTTTTACCATCGCATGGCCCTTTGTTTACACTGCTGCTTGAATGACGCTGTTGGATCTGCTCCTTGTTCTCCTCTACAACAATCATCGCCATAGCTTATTTGAGTTTAATAATTGGTAAACTAGGTCCTGTGCGGAAAGCAGAAGTTGACGTCATCAGGTGTTAGAGTGGAGAACACACACACACACGGATGAGCATCGTCATGATGATTGTAGTGAGATAGACACGTCTGTTTTCGTAGCCGTTTAATAAACATGCGGAACCAGGGCATAAAAATATGTGCAGTGCCAAAGCTATGTCTGCCACACATTACACATTTCAACTTTGTTTTGCAACCCTAAGCTCTCCAACTCTCTCAACAAGTGTTTCCCCATGAGCTAATACGTACATTGAATGCCACATGGATTTTTTCTCTGTTGCTCCATTTTTTTCGCATGGCCCTAACTGCTCTGTTGCTTCTGTCAATGTTAAACAGGCTGCCAGTGTGCAAAGAAAAACGAAATGTGGCATGAGACTGTGTGATTTTGAATTATCATCATCACATCAGCCTCCTGCTTTAGATCCTAAAGCGTAGCAGTGTGTATGAGGAGGGGAGGGGGTCGTGTTGTAAGATAAAAAAGGTGACTTTAGTTGACTCTATGGTAAAAAGTAGGAATAGTATGCTCAAATATTACACATTTCCACTACTACTACTACTACTACTACTATACTACTGGGTGTGGTACCCACACATTCTCCTATCCGCGTCATGCATGCATAACGCTAGAGTTTATCAAGAGGGAGAATATTATTATTATTTCCGGTTCAAGCTGTTCTCCAACAGCCCTCTTAAGTTTGTGTATTCACTCTTACAATGACTCCATACTATCCAGCAGTCTATGTGTGCACAGTCTAAATTTGTCAATGCTCCTCTCTGTCAAGCTACCAAGCCAAATAGTCACCAATACCCCGGCTTCTTTTTTATCAGGACCAAAGTACACACAAACAAATGCTACATGTGTACGAATGGTAAGATAGAGAGTGAGAGCAATTTTTATTCCCTCCAAAACGTTAATCCAGTTTTGCTTCATATCACGTGTGTAATACACAGGGTCCTAGCATGGGCTCATTTACTAACTAATCCCATCATCGTGCCAATACACACGTAAGGTCACGAGCCCAGGTTAGTAGGAGCCGGAGAGGAATATTACGCATCCACAGAAGCCTATGAAATAGCACTAAAACCTTTCATGCTCGACTCATTAAATAGTTAATGAAAGAGCAAAATACACACGTGGTGGCTTGAGTCACTAATAAACACGAGTCAATTTACGATCCATGACACCCCATAATATGTATGGTGTTTAGGACTTCCTCTGTCCTAAAGCTCATGATGGACCACTGGATTGTGAGGACTTGACAGCTCAATTTCTTACATTCTCTTCATCAGCCAAAGTGCCTTGTGTTGGATAGTCATTGATGAGTATTTAAAAAAGGTTTCTCCTTGGAGAAGTCCTTTTGGTTAGACATTGGATAATTAGAATGACAGATGGTTAAAGTTGTTCACAATAATCATATTGCACAAATTTAACACACTGTCATTCATTTGCGCCACTGCTCCTATTATTACAAGGCGATTGAAATCGCAAGCAAGAGCTTTTGAACTTGCCATTGGATTCGTTTATGCCTAAACGTATCATTCCTGCCATCAATCATGCACGGGTGAAAATTCTGTTACGCTGGTACGGAAATATAATAATGATATAGTAATAGTAATCATGTGCTGCTGACGGCACAATGAGTTTATGCAGCAAAAAAGGTACACAGACACAATGAGGAGGACCGACGCCACCGCCCATTGGAATTCTTAGTAGTGAGTACTAGATAGGTCACTTTTAATTTGCATGTATTTGGTCGTTGCTGCGCACAAGAGACTCAATGAGAAAGGGGGAGAGAGAAAGAGACGGAAATTATTGAAGACAGTATCAAGGTCTCTGCTCCATTCCTTGTCCTGTTTGTGTAGCATGATTGACATGCTATTAATCAGTTGATTACATACGTAATGCAGCATTTGTAATTTCACACGATCAGCATATATAACTGTGAGAATTCCGCCCATTATTTGAGCATATACAGACCAATATACCTGCTTCGGCTTGTTAGTTTTCCAGCTTGCTTAGGGATTGCCCGATGAGGGGCCTCATGTTGACGACGACGTTGACTGATCAGATCACGTAGTTCTGCCCACTGTGATGGCTAATGTGAACGGGAGAGGATGTTAGACTCGTCACTATTGTAATTTGGCTGGCCTCAAGGCATATGAATTTGACATGTGGCTCATGATAATAAGACGGAATGAGTTGCGTCACTTAATAGCCGCCCGGTGCATTCGTAGAACTGTCTATGTGTGTGCCTTAGTAATGCAGTTTTCTTAATCATTTCCTTTCGTTTAGTGGCTATGCGTTATGTTGTCAATAGCTGTAGAGCCACAACAACAAGTTTCTTCGCTCCATTACAGAGCAAGTTGCTTTTTTAAAGCCTTGAGGAAATCCCTTATGTTTGTTCGAAGGAAATTGGCGAGAAACTATTTGGGAAATTTATTTGTAAATTTCATCACGATCATTCCGTGTGAGCTACAACATCATCACGTCAACTTGATCAGTCATTCCTTTATGCAATCCATATTTATCTACGCACCCTTCTGACCCCGAGACTTATGGAGCGATCTCACATGTGAGCCTCTTCGCGCATCTTAATAAGCCATTTAGAGAGAATATCTTCTACATTGAGTCGGGCTGTATACTTTTTCATTTGGTTGACAAAGAGGCCTTAAAAAGTGGTGGATTCGCTAGGAATGCCAACAGAGTTGCTGGTGCATGGGAAGAGACTGTCAGTGAAGCGAATACACACGTTCCTGGAAATGTTCAGCAGCTCAATCAAGGAAAACTATTTCCTTGAATACGACATTCTTATTGCTCTACTCCTTGCTCGGTTGATGACTGAGGGATGAGAAGTGCGCTATTATATCTGGTTCCAGGGAATTCTTTCGTATCTCAACGCTACTTAATGGGTAAACTAGAACGTCCTACTGCATATGTACGTAAAGTGTGAGAGTGACAGAGCATGGATTCCAACTCGTTTACTCTCGTTCTGTCGTATATTTCTTACCTTTCAGTATGTTTTAGATGTTTAATGTAGCAGAACTGGTCATGACTGTAATGGTGGACCGACCCTGGTCGCCTGCATTTGTCCACAGGACACATGTTGAGAGCAAGAAGGATCTGCTGCGAAGGATGAAAAAAAACCAAGCGGATTGTTTTCATTATCCTGAACAAGAATTATTATTATTACCATTCTGATAGTCTCCCTCTCATATGTGTAGAATCACTAAGTACTTTGTGTCCAAACGATGGTAACAGATGATTGCATAATGAGCTTTAGGCTCAAAGTATGTGTATGAGTTAGTCCAATGCTGTGGGACAGTATAATGTAAGAGAAATGCTGTCGCTATAGTTCTTTGTGTACTGAAACTGATCCAAGTGATCTTGACAGTCCTTCGCTGAATGGGCCCTCCATAAGAATTTCAGCACATGTACTCTCAGTCGGACAGAACCAGTTATATTGACTGCTAAGAAGACAGTGGCAACTTAAAACTTTGTTATCATTTATAGCTTCAGTATGGCTTGAAGAATAATCATAACAATAACAGCAGCAGCAACAAAGAGCAAGTGAGATGAAGGGTCACTCTTTATTATGCTATTTTACTTGTATATAGTTGTTGTAAACTTGTACATGTCTGTTCATCGGATGATGAGTGCATACTACTGTTTAGTACCACGATTGTTTAGTAGTAGGAGCATCTTACATCTGACAAAGTCAGCATCCCTCAGGCTGAGGTTATTATTTTTAGACTCACTTCCAAAGAAATTTGGTTAACAAAATTCCACGAAGGAGTCTATAAATAGCCGCACGTGTTGGGCTCATGTACTTGACTGAAACTCCTACTGCTCATGCGCGAGACATTATGGCTTCTGCTCCACGCTGTGGCCAATGGCGCAAGGGACCCGGAGGCTGCATTGCTGTGGCCGTTGATATTTAACTGACAACAACGTTTATGGCAATGGGCCCCTGACTGCTGTGTATAGTGACTGTTGTTGTC
>JAQIWI010001127.1:0-18805 GCA_034698825.1 Deuterosminthurus bicinctus | reverse complement strand
CAAAAAAGAAAAAAAAAAAAAAAAAAAAAAAGAAATTTACAATCGAGCGCATTCACATTGAGCACGATGTGACAGTGAGTGTGGCTCGCTATTGGCTTTAATTTGATTCTAAATTATGAGTGAGACAGCCTCCCACTTCGTGTTCTCTCATATGACTTACTCACTCTGCGCTTTGTCAAGCGTCTTAAAGTGAATTGTGATTTCAAGTGCTAAAATTTTCCTACAAAATGGTAAGCTGCCCTTTGTGCACAAAAACGTGGAAAAAACAATCTGCCTTGACTAATCACATGGTGACCCACACGAAGGAAAAGCCTCACAAGTGTCACATTTGCTCAGCAGCTTTCGAAACCAAACAGGTCCTAAAGCAACACATCAAAAGTGTTCATAATGGCACTAAACGAATTCGAAACAAGAACCCACATTGTTCCTTGTGCAATTTCAAATGCTCCAGCAAAACTTACTTGGAAGTTCACTCGCGGAAACATTTTGCAGATCGGCCATTATCTTGCAAAGTACCCAGCTGTGGATTCAAGACAAAATACGAGCGTAGCTTGCAAAAGCATGTCAGTGGAGTTCACAACAAGGAACGTCCTTACGAATGTCCCTCTGAAGGATGCAACTTTAAGGCCAAAAGTACTCAAAATCTTAAACGGCACCTCACAACTCACAGCAATGAAAAGCCCTTAGCATGCAACGTCCCAGGATGCAACTACACCTGCAAGTTGAAAAAGTACCTAGCAGATCACACCTCCAGAGCTCATAGTGACAAAAAACCTTTCAAGTGCTCAAAGTGTGATTACCGTGCAAAACTCAGAGCAGGATTACAATCACATGAACGTACTCACGTCAAGAAGAAACACTTTCAATGTCAAGACCCAAGCTGTGCTTACCGTACTCAGTCCCTCCACCGCTACCGCCTCCACAGAATAATGCACAACAAAGAAGAAAAACGAATGCACGTCTGCACTTTTTGTTTTTCCAGATTTAGCGAATTGAATAGGCTACAAGATCACATTAAGAGACACACTAGGGAGAAGCCTTACAAGTGTTCACATTGTGAGTATATCACAGTTTGTATCGGACAATTGAGAGAGCATGCTCGGAGAATTCATGGCATTCATGTGATTCCTCGCGGTGAGAAAGATGAAGTGAGAAAATGTCATACGTGCAATGTTATGTTTTGGAATTACATAGAGTTGGTCCTTCATTCAATGACCCATTTGGAGCCCGTTGTCGTCTTAAATCAAATAAATTTGCAAACCATGTAGAATTGAATTATTATAATTATCAATAATCATTTTTCAAAAAGAAACTCAAATTTTACTGTGTTTATGTATTGTAAGTTAAATCTAAATGTAAACTTTCAAACGGCATAAAGGGGTCAAAGTTTGCAGTAATTCTGTATTACATTTCTTAAGAACCCATATAATTTTATCGAATTACTTTAAATTGAATCCGAAAGACTTGTGTACTTCAGGGTGCGCCTCTCGAATAGGATTTCTACTGGAGCACTAGTATCCTTGATTGTCATTTCTAATAAAAACTGTGCTCAAAGTTAGACAGCACCCAGTGTTTCCAGTGTTTTTATTTGCATTTAATTGTCTGCTGGTGGAGACTTTCCTGCTTGCGCTTCAACCAAATTAATCTTCTTACGTCTCATGTAGATTGAGCTCTGACCACACGACTGTCTTATCAGCCCCTTTGTCGTCCTCGCTGTCGTTACATCTTCAAAGTGAAATCAAAAAAGTTCAAATATTTTTTTGTATTCCAGGGTATAAAGTGAAAATCCAACTCTCAAACCTCTCGTATCTCTTTCTTAGTTGGAAGAAGCCATAGACGGCTGGGTTAGCACAGGCGTTTGTGTAAGCAAATGCACACAATATTAGCATTATGTTTCCGGGCAACAGTTGGCTTAGTGATAAAGCGTCAATAAGTAAACTGCGAAAATTTTATTGCAAATTAAATAGGTTCTTCCGTCACTACAATATAGACCACTAGACTTTACTTACCACAGATACACAGTGCAGTGAGGAGCCCAACACAGGAAAACTGTTAGCGATATCACGAGTGACATTCGAAAGACAGTCGAACTTAACCGAGTCATCATTGCCATTGAGCTAGACGGTGCATCTGATTCAGTCAAATACAGTCCCATTTGATATATATATGTTTCGCTTCGTTCCAGTGGCAACTGTCAGATCTTATGTATAAGATCTGACAGTTGCCACTGGAACTAGGCGGAACATAAACAAACGTATTGTCACCTTGTTTTACACAACGAAGGTGAACCAAGATGGCTGAGTAACACGTCAGAATTGTAACCAACGGCACTACTTGGCATAAAACAAGTCCTGTAATCGTATAAACTCTTTTCATAGCTTCTGAAATTAAAGCTCCCATTGGTTCACACGAATGTAAATTAGAATATAATTCAAGGATTTCATAAATCAAAACCTGCAAAAGCCAGAAATTTCAGCCAAGTTTGTCGGTTCAATTTGATGATAAGATGGCACCTGGTTTTGTTTTAAGTTTGAATACGTGTAACAATTTTTATATTGGCTTCCTTCAGATTAAATTACCTGGGGGAAGCTGGCAATAATTGCACAAATCCAAGCCAAGGCAAGTTAATCATAATTTTTACTCTTCGCTCTGCTTTCTGGCTGCTGCATGCACAAAAGGCAAAAGCAAGGTAGCGCTCTATGCTTATACATACCATAGTGAAACCAGACAATAACACGCCGAAAGGATTCAAAAAACTGGAGACTTTGCAGAGTAAATTTCCGATTTCCCATGTTGACGATGTAACTAGAAAAATCTAATGACAATATAATTTTAGTTTTTAAAATGAAATCGAAATATGAAACTGAATTGCTTTGCTAACATACAGACATCGGTATAGCAAAGAAGGCCACAAACAAATCAGCAATGGCCAAGTTGAGCACAAGTTTATCAACTCCAGTGAGTCTTCCTATGAGCTTCTTTAACCTGTTGGAAATGATAAACAAGTTCATAGAAAGTGAACAAAGCTCGCTGGATTTACATTGAGAACATTCTCTACCGAATTCAATTAAAAAGTACAGCCACATTCCCAATGGAAGCTACAGCCATCAGTGTAGAGTAAATTGAAATCATCAAAGTTCTCGTGTCAAATTCAGTGCTATTCCATTCCTCAAACTCAAGTAGCTCTGATGAGTTCATTTTGTATGTAAGACAAAGAAAAACAACTAATTCTGAATGCCGCTCCAGTCTTATCGTCGTTCTAAGTTGTAAATTAACCCCAGGAATCTGAACAGCTTTGTTACAAATGTAAACATTTACTTGTTGACCAAAAGTTACGTTTTCTAAAAAATTATGTAACTTTCTTAATTTTTGGAGTAAAGAGTTCCGGTTAAAACCCCCCGAATGGAATTTGATAAAGTACCTCTGTACAAAATTTCAGCCAAATTGGTCAAAAAATGCCGGAGAAACGCGGTCCTCAAACTTCGATGCAGTGTTAATCACGCAGACCCTCCCTCCCATGCTTTCGGGGTGGGGAGACTTTTGTTCATGGCTACGAACTTAGGTCACTGTAAGCTACCAAAAATAACAATATGACATGTTGTTGTACCTCTGAATATTTTTCAGGTTGATCAATAAAATACAGTCTCGTATGGTGTCGTGAGGTTTCAGGCAGCTCCTTTCTTCGCGGTCATGTATTGCCTCATATTTCACAAGGCATTTGCCATCCCAATGCTTACAAAGAAGTTAAAGATGAAACTGTGGAATTATTATGCAAGGAGCAACACCAGGGGTCTCACTAACAAACTTTGTAACGCGTGGATAAGATCCATACCACCGATGGGATTACAGTTGGAAATTTCCATGTGTTTGAGAGCATGTCCACACTGAATTTCATTGGGTTTAGGGTAAGGAATATTGCAAGAGTTGTTTTTGCTTTCAGAAATCAATAAGGAAATCATCTAGTTACCGTTACTACTAGCACTGCTCATGTAGAGCGAACATACTCGTACGATACATCGATCAAGACGTGAACAGATATAATGTTAATTTAGCAACCGTTGATTGCAGTAGTAAGAGACGGACCAGCCAGTGTCAATGAGTTCGCTAAGGGTGCTAATGAGTTTGTTAATGACTTCATTTTATCTGGTCATTTATGGTCGGATGTTATCGACAGGCTATACAAGCAGTCACTTGCCATTGATGGCCACACTCAGTCGGTTACGGAAGATGAGTGTCATGAAAATGTGGAGGAAACTAAAGTACTGAATTCTGTAACGAAACTTACAGCTCATTCGTACCAAGAGTTTTCGGAAGCGTTGGATGACTATCCTGAAGTTGTTTGTACTGGAGGAAGCAACATTGATTACGAATCGTCATAAATAAATATGATTGTTATTTTTGCTCTGTACTGTCTCTTATTAAAGGGACTGGAATTGGAATATACGCGTAGCAGGATTGGTAAATGCAATCTTTTAGTATGGTAGCTATTACTTGTAGTAGCCTAAAGTAGTCCGGTTCGTGAGGTGTACTTTACCGATACATAAGCGTGGTCGCAGGAATTGTAATGTTGAGCTTACCATGAATAAAGAGAAATTGGTTACAATGCGAGAACTATTGAATATCGAAGTATCATATGAATAAACATTGGGACGCATGTATTTTCCAGGACTTCCTTTGTGATCGGTTGTGTATGACATCAAGTACTTTTTTGAGGACTACAGATTCTTGTATGGCACCGAGAGTGCCATCCTTCACTCAAATCAAGTATTATGTTAATGTTGAGAGCATTTTCAAAGTGACAGGATTTTGTTGTTATATGAGGTCATGATAATAACCTTAAACCCGTCACAAGTTGTTCATTTCATCACTCGTCGATCTCTATGCTAAAAAAGTAAAATTTGTGCTTATCTTTAGGCTTATTTCAAATACCTTCTATTTCAACAATATAAGAACAAAAGTAGCAATCATAAAAGCGATGTGCTTTTATGAGTGTGTGTTTTCAGTTTCATATTAAGACTTTCGCCAGTTGTCACCTTTAAACTAACTAGCCCTTTCTTCATTTCCTATCGTCCTCTTTTTGTCAAAATGCGTGCTGCCATCACCTTGAAGGCTAAGTGATATCATAGCCATTTGATCGCATGCTTCGTCAACGAATGCCAAAGTTACAATCACAGAGGGAGTTTTCAGTTTTGCCAAAAGCAATCCAGCAGAATCTTTCTGAGGTTTTAGGAACGTTTTGTCACTGTCTACGGAATCGATAGCTGACACAATAGTCTTCCAAAGCTTCACAACTGTCTTTAACGCACGTCGTTTGCTAGTCACCCACCTAACAATTTTTACGAGTTAAGGTATAAACTGCATATCTTGAAGTTCTCTTATTTTCTGAAAAATGATAAGCTTCTTACGTGGAGAACGACTATTTGACATTGTGTACTAAGAATCTATGTGTGAAACAAATTCAAAATATTTGAATTTTTGATTTTTCGATATGAAGATAATCGACTAGTGTGCTGGCTTTAAAACAGGTCAAACTACAGATAACCACAAATTTTCCTGCGGAAAAATCATCTTGTTTGGACGCATCGTCTTCGAGAAATCGAAAACGACGTGATTAAACTGGTTTGAAATGCTAAACGATTTGCTTTGAAAATTCATTCTGAGAGCAATAAAAATCCTAAAATTATGAAAATTGGGTGGTTTATTGATCATTGTACTCATGTTACCTACTAAAACTAAATTACTCACAAACACCGGTATAAGTAATTTCAAGTGCATGTGTGAATTTCTTGATGATAGTAGCAGCAGCAAACTGCTTGTTGGACCAGGAACATTTGCAACCAAAATAATAAAATGAATCTCCTCCTATTCTAGTTTATGAAGTATTTCCATGCGCCATCCGCCACTTGCCGTACTAGAAGGATAATCTAAGAAGAAATTTGGAAAATGGCTCAAACAAGTTCACAATAAGATGAATGTAAACTGTTGAAATGTCACACAATAAATTAAATAAAACAATAAATTGAATAAAAAATTAAATAAAAAACAAATGAAATAAAGAAAATAAATTAAGTGAAAAATTAATTATATAAAAAATTAATTAAGTAAAGAAAATAAATTCATTGAAAAATTAATAAAATAAAGAAAATAAATTCAATGAAATCTGAAATAAAAAAAATTAAAAAAAATCTACAAAAAAATTTATTCAATAAAAAAATAAATTAAATAGAAAACTAATCAAATAAAAAAAGTAAATGAAAGAAAAAAATTATAAAAAACCATCCAACCCTCCTATGGTTTAGCATAGCCTCCTAACCTCCAACCATCCAACCCTTCTGTGGTTTAGCATAACCTCCTAGAGGGCAGCCAGCCCTCCAACCCTCCTGCGGTTAAGGACAGACCAAGCCCCTGACTCTTGAAAAACAGCTATTGGGCAAAGGTCACTCATTGTAATCTAGTTTATGAGAAATTTTTACGTCAGGCATTAATTTATTAAAACTTTTATGAACAGGTCCATGTGGACGGAGGATCTTGAGTCTGGAACGACTTTTCTTACTGGACGGATAGGATCAAACTTCGGCGGGCGGTTAAGGGTTTCTCGTTCATCATAATTCACAATCTGAATAACCGGCTGACTCATCGCATTCATTCATTTTCATCTACTGGCGAGCTCTAAATGCTTTCTCACAGACTCCAACTCGAGGTCCTGCGATTTTGGCCGAATTTTCCATGAATATGAGGGGTATTGAGGGGTCTTCGAGGGGGTCAGATACATATACGTTGACGTTTTAAATACATACTAGGACCAGGAGTGAAATCACTGAAATGTCTCCAGAGTGGACTCGCATAATTCAATCTCGTTAGTAACCTTCGACATTTCCAGACCACAATGCCGGATGAAACGATTATGGAATCCGCGCTTTCTGTACTTCAAGCCTCATCCATTGTTTACCAAACATACTACAATCCTGATTAACTTGTATTCGTCTGAAGTAACATCTACAGACGACAGGTTTGGAAGTCCTACTACTTAGAAGGCTGAGCGAGTACAACATACCATTCAACTACGTTCTGATATTCATGAGCAGCGAGCGGTTTTCCTCTGTCGACAATGTCTACATGCTTTCGGGATGTACAAGGGCTTCTGCACCTGCAGTATACATTTTGATATTGAATGAAACCGAAGTGTATGTTGTTGGATTTGCACAAGTTCTGCATTCAGCTCCATACTTATTTAGAGTTAACACGTTGAAAGAGTCACACATTCAGCATCAACACGAGTTGATTCACAAAGACCTTCAAAAGGTAATGCTTGCGGTACATGGCCGTGAAAAGGACTACTTTGATAATGATTGTGAGTTCGGGGCACCAGTCTGGGCACATCCAAATGATTGTGCTGTGACTGCACTAATGAAAAATTACAACTGGACATATTGTACCGTCCCTCCAAACGTATGCCATTTCAATGGCATAACTTTTGTGTTCGCATAACAATATCGTGACTTCTATGCATTTACAAATCGCACTAACAAAGTCAACTTAGAATTTATCAACTCCATTGTTTACATCCAAAAACTACCTTTCGTTTGCAATTTCCAACCCGGCTCGATGGGTTTAATGGCTTTTGTCCGGGCCTTTGATCATTCTACTTAGATTGCGGCAGGAGTAGCCTTCATGTGCTTGACAATTACAGTCGCCGCTATGTACAACAAAAAAGATGTCAGCTGGTTGAGCAAATTACAACCATCTGTTGCACTTGTCCTCATGCTCTTCTTTGGGCGATTCTACGCAAGTTCTCTGCTCAGTCGTGCTGCATCCAGGCAATCCATTCTGGTCCTCACTCTGTGGGCGTTCGAGGCAATGTTACTTGGTATGAGCTACAGTGGAAACATGATAAGTGAGCTTGCAGCGTCCTCTCTGCCGCCATTGACTCGCAATATGCATGAACTCTCGCTAGTAGATTGCCCAGTTTTTACTCACAGTAGTGTGTAAGTATTTATCTACAAGATGGTGAATACACGGAAAGATATCTTCATTCAATAATACGAGAGTATTTGACAGATGGTCCCAATAACATTGGCACGTTACGGCAGGATTTGCAGCGACTAAATTCGGTTGTGACTCTGCATGACTTCAAGGACACTATAAAGGAATATTCTCGAGGCAGCCGGTAGAGTTCAGAGGTTCTCTTTGCAATTGCAGACGTGCCCATGGAAGTGGAGGCTATTGGAATCTGGAGTTCGATGACTAGTAGTCACGTACAAACTTCACACCGTAGAATTATGCCTTTTTTGACAGTCCACAGCAATTTGTTGTGCAGACGAACTTTCTTTTGCCATTTTTTCGGAAGTTTTTGCCAAAATATTTGAATGTGGAGACGCTCAGTTTTCGGAGAAGGGATACAAAGCTCGAGCACAACAGAATAATATTGATAATTTTTTTTACGCTCAAAAGGGACTTTCCTTGGAGAAAAAGTGGTTGCGCAGAATTAATCTAGCCACTATCTGGCGTAGCTTTGAAGCATTAAAGGAAAGTAATGTTTCTCCCACTGCAATTGATCTAGATAACTTGAACCCGGCACTTCAACTTCTTGTATCTGGTCTCGGTATTTCTACATTTTTGCTTGTTAATGAGCGATGGCCACTTCAAGCAGCTCTCTGCTGCCTGTTCCTCGCGGTCCACAGACTGCTGATTGCCACATGTTGGATACTTCAATATTTGGCAGTCTTAATGCAAAGAGAAGGCATTAGTATACTAAGGCTTAGAATAAAGGGACACTAGCAAGCCGGTTGGATCACATACTAAATGCCCTTCGACATTATGATAATTGCAAGCGATCCTACAGTTTCATAATAAGCGGATAGGTCGCCAGAATAAACGATATGTAGTTAAAAGAAATAATTTCCAGGTTAAGCAGGATGAGAACGATCAAAAACCCGTAACACTTTTTAGGGTTTAGCTCCAACATTATATATATTGCTTAGTTTTTAACAATTCTGCTGAAATAATTAATGTTACTGTACTTTAATGCAATGTTAAATTAGTCTTGATGTGACAATATTGTTGTAACCTTGAAGCTGGAGTGAATAATAAATGCTGTTGTCAGCTCCTGTAAATTTATACAGAGCAGGCTTTTGAGACAGTGAAAGCTGAAATAAATTAACAAATAATTTGTGAATCCTAGCAAAGGAGTGTTCTTTAGTAAGTGGGCAGAATCCCACATACGTATGTGGGATTCCATACGGGAGGTTAACATGGAGAATCCCACTTACTTTCGTGGTCGGCGCATAATCCCACATACTTTTGGTGGGATTCCGTCCGGGATCTCAGCATGGAGAGTCCTTTTTAGTTCGGCAGTGTTTCCTACGGGGATTCAACATGCAGCATCCCACTTAATTCCCGTACACATCATCTCTGTTATGGGCACGGAGGAAAGGATTGGCCTTTGGGGTAGGGGTTCAGTACAGGGTAGGTAAGGAAGCCACATACTTATGTGGGATTCATTCCGTGGAATTTCGCATAGTATATACTCAGCATGCAAAACCCAAGTTTTATTTCCGTCGTCTCACATACTTTTTGGGAGATTGGTTACCTTATGTTGTAAGGGTAAGTCAATTAATTGTAATTCAAATTAAGTCTGACTCGTTATCAATGAATTGTGTTACAAGAACGGTTGCAGTTATTATGGAAATCCTGGTGGTAATGTCTAATCATTTTTAAATAACGAAAGATGAGATAAATTGAGGTCCCAGAAGGGAAAATAACTTGGAAAGGGGACCAACAACTATGGAACTTCTTGAAAGGTACAAACTAACCATTATTTCCGTTCAATTCATGAACATAATTAAATCTTTTGGTGCAAAGGAATTTGAATAATTATTTAGTGTTTTTTTTTAAATTTAATTTCTCAGAATTCAGCTGCACCAAAGTTATAAAACTTCCTGAACTTCATGGTCATCGGATTGATACTTTCCAAATTTGTAGCTAGATTTTGGTTCGAACAGGCCAAAGACGGTGCAGGAACGCAGGAAGTATGACTATGTCAGCATGAGCTGAAATGTACTCAATGTCATGTGATCGCTGGAAAGACTACAATGACCAAGATTCTCAGTGCCAAGATCCCTCAAGAATGTTTTGAGAGATGCTTTGCTGGAAAGTACTGCGATCGAAGTACCGATAACTGGCAAAGCCGTCCTCATGGACAGTATCAGGCCGAGGAAGGTCAGTTCAACTGCAGACTGTGTGGTTTTTTCCTGTAGACCTACTGACTGGACAACTAATTGTGTTTCGCCGGATTGTTCTCAAGATCATTTTGGAGATCAAACACAAAATTTTCTGCGGAATCTTTCTCAAACACTCATAGAAACGGCTTGCCTTAAAAGCCTCTGTAGGTGCTCATGAAATTCATAAAACAACTTCTTCCGTTAACTTTGTTTCTCACGTTTCAGGTTTTTCACATGATATTTCAGCATAAACTTTTGAATGTCTCGTATTTTTAACTTTGAAAACTAACATTTCTTACAACAAAAAGACAAACGAAACAATGACATCATAACGTTGGAAGTAGCTGCTGGCAGCAACTTCACCGTGGTTAACACTTAAATCGTTCCCGGAGTGCATGACGAGACAAATGTAATAAACGTGCAATGAAATCACGGAAAAATCTTCGCGGGTGCACGTTGACCTAGTATTGATGCAAATAAAAAGTTAACTCATTTTGAAACTTCAGTGTTTGATTTTGCAGTTTCTGTAATGACTGATTCGGAGAACAAAAAAGCTCATTTACCCACTCATTACGGACAGCTACTCTGAGCTTCAAGGAACAGCGAGGGTGTACCCGCTCATACTAAAACATCGAAAAATACCAATATTCTACTGCATTAAGGTCCATAAGAAACCTTCGACTTGAGTGCGAGTCATTATTATTATTCGCAACCATCCACAACAGTGAGCAACGTATCTATGCTGTTTATTTATCAAATTTTATATAAAGCCATTAACTTGAAATTCTTATGCCATTAACTGTGTGTTTCAGACACTCAAAGCGGCAGTCCCGGGACTAGCGGTTTTTGGAAACCACGCACGGACACCGAATAACATATTACAGTGGAACCCAAAATTGGCAGTCATACAGGTGTATTTTCACACATACGCGACTCGGAGCTCGCCCACCAAGGTTTGTTCCCTGACTTAATGTCATAGTTTCATTTTTATCAATCATTATCTTTTTGAAGTACCCTTATTAAGTAAAAACTTTACAAATCTTGTCCGGGTGTCTTAAATAGATTGTGCATTTAAAAACCAGTTTCCAATTAGACGTAGCATTAACTGAAAATCCGTAATCTACTGTTACCGGCGAACCCAACAAGACGGTATAACCAACCCGAATACGATGCATCGGGAATCATGACAGGGACAGATGGGAACCAAATAACCCAAGATTGAAATACCCCAGTTTCAGGGTACTTTGCATACATACTACTCATAAATTACCATATACAAGTAAGCAGCTGCCATCGACTGCAAGTTCATTCAATGGGCCTCATCAGTAGCAACTAAATTTAATTTTAATTCCATTGTGTCAAAAATTGACAATAGGACGTAACAACAACACCACAATTAATAACAATTAAAATACTCCCCGTTAATCTCATTGTTCTCGGACCTCGGTATTCTTTTTGGACAACGGATCTAGATATTTGGACTGCTCCTATTCCGAGATACACGGTAAATTACCAAAGTTAATTGCAATTTCATTTGTTTAGCATAAACTGTGTCATGATGCAACTGAAATTGCAATTACTTTGGTCATCACATCGATTCACCGAGGAGTTAGGTACGTATGAATGGGGCTTGTGTATAGAGTACCATTTTACGTTCAATGCAAGTGTGTGCCATAATGAAGGTACTTGCGTCATGGACAAGAGTAGTCTATTTTTCAAAGAGTTGTTGATTCCTTTCGCGCGCTCAAAGGAGTATAAATGTTGTCAGCCTTGTGTGAGGAATCGGTCAAAGGTCGATTCCTCACACAAGGCTCATGCTCGATGGTTCTGTCAGTCACATGGGAAAGGGAGTAAAGCGTTTAAACTTTCCCATGTGGCCGAGAATTTGTGAAGTGTGCGGGCTGAGATCTAGCTGTGAGTCAGTCGTGTTTGTAGATTTTTGCTGGAAAGATCAACAATAACAACAATGCTTTTCAGGTGTTCAGTTCGGGGTTGTGGTAGGAAGTACCACCATAGGACTTCGCTCCTCCGACACAGGAGAACTGGCGGGTGTGGGGAGCGGGTTGGGGTGCGGGAGCCCCGTGAGAGAGCTAGGAGGGCGGGTGGAGCGGTGTGAGTATTTAATTATTTATTTAATTATTTTAATTTTACAGGGGTTCTTACCAATGTCCCTGGTGCGTGGGTGGGAACCGCACCAGGGAGGGTATAGCTGTTCACCTGCAGCTCATTCACAATGCGAACCCTGCACCGTTTAATGGGTTTCAAAGTCGGGCCAGAGGGGGGGAGTTTATCCAGAACAACCCGGTGAGGAATCCTCGTCCGGTGCAACAAGCGGTGACGCCGCCAAGAGAAATTCGTCCAGCTCAAGTCCCATCCCGACCAACTCGTCCGGTCCGAGGTCAAGCAAAACCCGAGGATTCCGAAGATAGTTGCTCCATTAGTTCGAGCGAAGGCCCACTTTACCGTGACCGGGACGGTCAACTTCGCAAGCCGCAGTAATTTTGGAGCTTCTAAAAGTTCGAGTGGAAATGAGAGCGCGGTCAAATGTTAACATTTATTATCAATTTGAAATAACGACAAGTTCAACTAATTTAAACATTGAATTAGATAGATGAATTTTAAATATAAAATCTTTTATTGAATTTAACTGATAATTATTTTGGAATCTTGTAATGCATTCAACACATTGTTGACATTATGTCAGTGTATGCCACCTTGTCCGCTGTTGCTGCTGACTCATATTGAAAGACATTGAACAGACTTTAAAATATACAAAGGAGCAGAACAATTAACTATTTCGTACGTTTTGCACATGAATATTCTACCTCCCGGTCAGTTTATTACATAAATGGATAGAAATATTTAACTACGGTCTGCGTCATTAAAACTAAGAAATTGGAAGTGGATGCTGCAGTCGATGTATTCGTCGTCAATGCATGTAACAGGTATTATATTAATGCTCCACTTCATGTTCAAGTGGTTTCTTCTCAGAGGTTACTGTCACGCACTCTAACACACTGGATCGGATTCGTTCTAATTGAACTTGAATAGCCAACTGATTTCCAGAAGCAGTACATTCCTCTGCTTAAATACCGAGCATTGCAGAGTTCAATTATAGTACTGTCAGTGTTCACATTATTTTATTATGTTCCCTACAATGAAGTTCATGTACTTTGTTTATAGACACCCCCAGCTCAGACTCCCACTTTAATTGACTTTGTTATTGCCATATGACCCCGTAGAAATGTAGCAGTGAGACAATTTTAGAAGCAGAAGACAAATGGTGACGGCTGTTGGTTCGGAGCTGTAAAATTAGTTCTAGTAAAATGTCGGACGAATCTGATTTTAGGTTTCTCCATACGCCTCTTAACAGGACATCGATCGCTGTGCACTTGACGTAGAACTGCACGTTTCATACATAAAATTTGTAACGTTTATTTCAGATGACGTCATTCAGATGGGATTCTGTTGCTAGCAAACGCGAATATTAATTCGATTGTGACTGGTAGGGAAGAGGGTGAAATTGAAAAAAATCATCTAGTACAATTACAACGACTTCACGCTCAGTTCACGTCATACGTCGGAATTATAAATCACTTTTGAATTTAAAATCATGTCAGTCTTTTGTTTTACTTTCCCAAACAAACACACTGAAATTTGCCGTAAAAATGAATACAGCGAAGGAATTGATGTTGAATAATGGAGCAAAATCCTAAATCAATACGGAGCGCAAAATAATTAAAACCGTTAGCAAAATTACTTTGACAGGATTCAGGGTTTTGGATGACGGAAAGTATTGTGGTGAGGTCGGTTATTGAATTTGACGTAACCAACGAAATATAAATTGGGGTCAAAAAGATCCATCTGTGGAATATAAAAAAAGAAGAGCACACGAAACATCTAATTTTAATAAAAAAAAACTCCCTCAAATAAAACAGCCTGTAAACATTTGAAAATTTGGGGTTCCACTTAAGGTCATCTTTGAAACGCACAGACACATTCTCTGAGCTCTCAGCTTTCGAACAATGTGCCGGGCACATTGTTCGAAAGCTGAGAGCTCAGAGAATGTGTCTGTGCGGTCATTATTTACGGAGATATGGACGTTCAAAGTCTAAAAACAAGCCCCGTAAGACCCCATGTAAAAACCCAACTTGTTTGTGAATTTTAATTTCTCAGCCATTTTTGGACCGATTGGAATGAATGTTTTACCAAACAATACTTTAAGACTGTAGTTACAGAATTGGTACTCATCATGTCTATAGCTTTATAACTCTACAAGCTATTAAAGTTTAAAAGGGTACACCTTCCCCTGGCCCACCCTGTATATTGCTCAGTATTTAACAATTCTGCTGAAAGAATCAATGCTACCGCACTTTGTTAAATTAGTCTTGATGTGACAAGGTTGTTGCAAACTTGGAGTTAATAAATAATGCTCTTGTCAGCTCCTTTAAATGTAATCGAGCAGCCTACGTAAACAGTGGAAGCTGAAATAAATTACCAAATAATGTGGGAATCGCAGCATTGAAATTTGATCATTCGAGTGACTTTAATTGCACCAGTTTTTGCGTACCAGTTGATATTACACGGGTTCTGGTGGCCAGTTGATATCGTATGCCATGTGCATCAGCAGACTGCGATGAATCTGAATTATAATCTCAATACGACAGAGACAGACATTAAGGAATTACGTTTTCCAAGTGGAATCGAATATGAATCCCATACAAATTTATTTTACTCAAGCATGTTCAAATACGTTACGAACAAAGAAACAAAAGAGCATATTAATAAGAGAAAAATTCCACCACAAAATCTTAAACCATTCCGATATTCAACCCTCTGATCACAGCAATCTCTTCATACCGACGACGGAGTGGTAAGTCCTCACAGTAATCTGTATTGCTGTGAATTCCCTTTAAAGTCAGATGGACGTCATCAAAGATAACAGCTGCTTGCCGATGTATGTCACGATACCAGAACCCGTGATAGGCCCTAGCGTCGTTTTTGAAACTGCAATGACCATCCACAGTAGTGGTGTTATCCTAAGAGGAACAAAAAGTTAAAGGTATTCTGTCCATACGTATTAGCTCACTAGTGTCCAGCAGCGTACCTCGACAACAACAGAGTACACTCTACCAGATATCAACTCCACAGGAGGCTCAACAGAAACATGATCGGAGCAACCGTGGCTGCAATTAAACAGCTCATTTTGACACCTAATTGTAAAATTGTCGTCCTTGAGGGATCCTGAATATTCTCTTATTGAGACATGGAAATTGAGGGCACCGTCTTCTTGGTAGTCAAGATTGAGTAAAGGCCACTGTAGAATGACCCCTGTAATAACAGGCTTTTTCAGAGTTTGATCCGACCAAATTTTTCTTGCAATTGCTATTTTTTCTGCCTTGAAACTGCCCAAGTATCCATTTAAATTATTTTCTAGTACAACAAATTTCGAAAATTGTAAACTAGTTACCTTATGTACTGCTTGGAAAAGACAGGAAAATATGCCAGATTGCGATGCTGACCATCATAGAAATCTCCTGTCATCATCGTCAGATTTTGCCTTTCCTCCACTTCGCGGCAAGTTGTGTTGAATTTAATATTCAAACCAATCCAGATCCTGCTGGAGTCATTAATCTCACGGCTTACTTGACCATAATATCACGAGCTCGATCCATCAATTCTTGGCGGCCATGGCGTCGGGCAGCTTCGAAGGTCTTGACGGAGTCGACTATTGGAATTTCTGCATGCAGGAGCTGTTCACATTTTCTGGACAACGGACGGATTTTGTACTTCTGAGCCAGTTGAAGCAAGCCCAACGCTCCGGCTACATCCACCTCAAGTTTGTCAGTGTAAATGAACTATAAAAAGATGGGAGCAACTATGGAAGAATTTTAACCACCAAGAAAGAAATGAAAATTTACAGTACAACAGATTCCTGCTTTCTACTCAAACGAAGGGAATCATATAAAGTTCATTTGACCTATTTGAGTTCTTAAAATAGCGTACTGCTTAAGGCATTAGTTTTTGCTTCAAGTGTCATTTAACATTCGATGCGGCCACTTACTTAACTAAACGCTACTGACGAAGTAAGGAAGTTTGGTGTTGAAATTCAATCGGGTTTATTCACATCTCTGCTGCTGACTTATTGCTTTTTTGCTAAATTTTTCTTCACGTGTATCTGGATTTCATACGAAATATGACGGGAATTATTCAAAAGCAGTGTGCAACAACAATAGAGAAAAACTTGGCTAATTTTAGATGCGAATTTGCTCAAGAGTCTTGGGTTCAAAGGAGCCTTCAAAGGTCGATCAAATATTGAACTATATAAGAAAAGTGTCCAACCGAGTGAGTGACGTAGCAGCATCTGTTTTCCAGCGAGGTTTGTTGTTAAATGCGAAAATGTCGCTAATGTTTCACGAATGCAGTTTATTTGTAAGCTTCACCATTGTCCAATCTTTTCCCATTAAACTTCCTGATGTTCTAACGCTCGGTTTACCACGAGGAAAGTTGTAGTTAACTACAGAGGAAAACAGTATTTTTAGTCAAATTGACGTAACAATTTTTTTGCTCACTCAATGAAAACCACCTGTTGCTCTGCCACTAGAATAAAAAGTTTTCCTCTCTCTCTAGTAGTACAATATTTAATATTTGATCGACCTTTGCATCGTTACCTTCAATCCAAGACTCGTGGGGAAATTCTAGCACAAAATTAGCATACGGCAGGTAGAATATAAGGAGCAACTTCTAAAGTGTAGTTCATTCAGTCGATCACCAGCCTTCAACAAAGCAAATACACTTCAAATTAAAATCGCAAATCAATTATTGCTCTCTCTAAAGTGAATAACACAACAAAGCTTACTTAGACGTCAATTTTGACAAAATGTTAGGCTCAATATTTTTAATTTTGTTTAACCGTCGGTTACATCACGTACTCAGGTGCGTAATGTGCTCGTAATGTAACCCAAGCTTTGCATGGACTCTGGGTGTATGTGAATGTAATGTAGGCTGCTCTTTAAAATAAAATACGAATAACAAGCACAAGATTTATGGACTAGATTACTGACAGGGATCCGCCATTATGTAAGCAAACTCAGCATTCATTTCTTTTCGACTGCGCAGCTTATTTGGGCTTCAGTTCAGTTGCATGACAATAATGCTCCGTGCAGTTTGCCTTCTGGATTATTGTCAATTGTTAAATGCTGTGTAAGACAATAATATTTTCAAACTGCCTGCCTCACTGAAATGAACGTATATGGCACGCCTAAATACATTAACTCAAGATCAGATCAGCCACCTCAGCATTTCTTTCATTGAGTAATTCTATAAACTTAAGTCAAGATGGGATTTCTCAGTCAAGAGTCCAAATTCCCAGCAGTCGCTTTGAGCTCTGCATTAAGCTGTTTTCAAAAGCCGAAGCACTTCGAAGGCAAAACAAGCTGAAGTTGAGGATTAAGTCGAAGATTGCCAATTGCCATTCAATTTGTTGTAAAGATTTTTGTAACTACAAGTGCTCTTTTTTCACAATGGTGTCTTTATCATTTGTAAATTTAACATTATTTTGACTATTTTTAAGGACAGCTTCGTCGTTTGACTGGAAGACGGATAACTAACGGCCCATCAAATCATACCCCAAAATTACACGCAGTTCAAGATGAAGAGCTTTGTGGTCCTTCTTCTGGCATCCATTGTTACTGTGAGTTTTTTTGGCAACAGTGCAATAGGATTGGTAATTTAAACTAAAATTTCTGTACTTTGATTTGTTGCCAGAACACCTTCGCCCGTCCAATTGATGGTGCCTTTGTGCGGGAGTCGCCAGTTAAATTGGATAATGACTTTCGCATCAATGAAGGCGACACGCTTGCTGGATTTTTAAAATCCCATAACGAAGCATTTGGATCGGAGGGACAAGGGGACACTAAAATAACGAAAGGGTTTGCTTTGGACACCGGTGAAGGAGGCGAAACGTCTTTTAATGGTAAAACAATTTCGGGCAGTCGAATTTTTGTGGATCCGCTGCACCACAATGTTGAAGTTAAACCTGTTGTATATTGAGTGACGATATCCCAATTATTCTTCCGAAAGTCGGAAATCCTGATCATTAAGGACGTTGAACACATCAAGTTTCTATCAATAATGATTAATGCTGCTACTGATTAAAACCTCTCTACTTGACATGATAATGCACTGCATGAATATAAAAGCTGTTGGCGACAAGGGTGGTTGGACCAGACATTGATAACAGCATCAAAACCCAAATCTGTCACTGTCACAAAACTTTAATCAAATTATTGAAAGACAGCTCACATACTCGTTATGGCCAGTGTTGCACGATTCCCGGGAATCTAAAACTGGTCGGAAATCCGGAAAGTTTCCGGGAATCAGTGGAAATCTTGGGAATTTAATGGAAATTTGTGGAAATCTTTGAATTAAGCCTCTTTTATTAAATTTTCTTCCCAACCAAAATCACAAGTTGGTTTAGTAAATATCAGTTAGAACTGAACTAATACTTCAGTTATTGAACAGGTAATTTGCAGAGGTAGACAGAAGATACAACTCAGAGATTTTATTTTCACAATCTTTATCCA
>JAQIWI010001126.1:0-18812 GCA_034698825.1 Deuterosminthurus bicinctus | reverse complement strand
CCTGAAGATTCTAGTTTCAGAATTGGTAACCAACATGCCGATAGCTTCAAAACTTCAAAAGTTATTCACGAAACCAAGTGTATACTTCAATCTGGCACAGGCTGTATAATTATGAGCACACCAATGTATATAAGGTACGGTGTAATGCAGTGCATAAGGGCAGGTGTTATGCAAGTATGTATAAGATCTCGTTTAATGCTTCTGTGAGTGTAATGTAATATAAGGAGAGGCACACTGAAAAGAAGTACATATCTGGTAAGACGTACAATGTAAGGCCATTTGCCATCACCATGGAAATGTCAGTTATTGTTAGCAACGGAATTAGTGACGGATGTAAGAGCTTGTGTACTAGAGCTTAATTAGACTGAAATTCAGATGCTATATCTCTTACCTGAACGATCAGGAAATGGCGTATGGGAAAAGTAGTTGGGACAGCTGGGTAAATCAAGCTCAAGCTTTTTCAATGCTATATACCAACAATGAGCTTCTCTCCTTTCACACCAACAAAGTTCTTCGTCTCTGATTCTGAGCACTTGAGGAATTCCAGCTGAAAAATAGACTCAGTAATTGACGTAGAGTCTCTCCCTCCACTCCACCATCTAACTAGTTTTCCAGCTGAAAAGCTCTAAGATGAGACGTATGGGGGGGAAAGACAAAGGGGAAAAAAAAGGGAGCAATGTCAATTGTTTCCACTCAGGATTCCTTGTACCACAGCACCTCACACGGTACACAAACACAGGCTCACTTCTATAGTCTTCTAATTTCCTCTGAGTATGTGTAATATTATTCAAAGGGCGAATCAAAGTATCCCTTTACCATGTCGAACACTCACAACGGTTCTTCATATGGAATTTGATGCGGCTGATAGTATGAAATCATTTGAGCCGATTCCTTCACTTATACCTCCAATGATAATTAAATAGGGAAGAATTCCTCGAGTCCACTTGTACAATACTTGAGACAAGCTGTTGCTTCACATGATAAATGGGCCGTTCTCAAGACGCCCAACGAGTATAACAGGTTATCAGTTTTAATTTATGCTCTGTTCAGGAATAAAAAATCCCACCTCTTTCACTAAATTTCCAAGTTATCAAACTAGAAGAAAGAGACTCGAATTCGAGTTCCTTTTCGTTCACATAGTTGGATCAGTTTTGAAGGGAGCCTCGATGGTGCTAGTTTTAATTGATTATGAAAGCTCCTTTCTTCTTACGAAATGTCAGACCTGTCCGTGTTTGTATACGAGGAACGTTTAGTTGGACAAAACTCATAAAATCGGCGGAATGTGTGGATGAATGTTTGAGTATAGAGTTGTGTGAGAGAAAGAATATCCAGCACGCTGGAGAAGTTGGGAGAAGGAAAGCGGAGGATGCAGTAGCTACCCGCACTTGACAGCAACTGCTCCATTTCCTTCCAAGTCTTCGTCCTTTTCTCGCACGGTGAGGACCGAAGCTGCTCTACCCTACCGGGTGCACATCGTACACACGCCGAGACACACGTTAGCCGACTTGCACGCAAGCACACACACGAACACAAATGCTTATTATTTCCAACAACACCACTCAATGTATTTCTCCATGCCGAAGATCCCTTCAACTTTCACCTCGTTTCCTTCAACATTATGATGCTTCAGATACCACAGACACACACACACGCACGAGGAATTCTTATCCAAAAGAAGAATCCACACACACGCACCCAAAACTCACCGACCGACATGCCATGCCCTTAATGCAATTTTATTACGACAGCTAAAAAAAATTCGCATGCCATCAATTTTTTCTGGATCATTTCAATAAGATAGCTATCAATACTGTCGATTTGCATGTGCAATGCAAATGGAAAGACCTCAATATGTTCCACTTACTCACGGGAAATAAATCATCTTCCATTTCCCCGTTAATTCTAATCCGGAACTTAAGGTTTCCACCCCGAGAAATCCTGTGCATTGTCTCTATAATATGCATACATTGTCATTACCCGGGGGAATCCCCTTGTAGATCAAACAAGAAAATATATGAATTCCTCCTTTATATCTCTGTCCCTCCGGTTTTTATTACTCTTTCTCTCGCTCCATCGCTCTCCTCTTTTTCTCCACGACTGATACAGTGAAACATGACTCGATGTGACCGACAGGGACGGAAGTTTTACCAGTTATAATTCAAAGCCAACATAATAAACTTGTATACATTTCCTTGTTTAAGTCATAATAGTCTTATGACCCCCAGCCGAAATTTCCACTCGGGTTACATGTTTTCATCCTCCTCAGAAATTCGCTACCATGCAAGCCATGAAATCTTGAAAAATTATCCCGGAAAGCCATCCCTTCACGTCCTGACGGACCCTCAGCACTCTGGATGCGATAGCACTCTGGACACATTCCATTTGCCATTACCAACACTCGGGCTGAGAAGGAGTGCAGCTGATGAATGTGCTAAATATGCTGATTGTGTGTGTGTGTATGGACTTGGCATAGTGAAACCTCCAGTACTGCGATCAATTTAACAATAATTTCCAAACAAAGACACATGCTAACATAAAACAAAAGCCACGAGCCATTCACACCTGCAAGGCGGAAAAGCATACGAGAGGAAATGTATATGTCTTCCCATAACAATGGCACTGGAGTGAGAACAATTGGAAGTTATGAGCCAGATAAAAATTTGCTATTATCAGTCGTGGATATTCAGGTGAGCATCATCCCCAATCATACTAACGGAAATTGCCTCCATACACACACACACGCACACAGGCATATCGTTCCCATTCCGCTTCATGGATTCTCATGACAAGACTTATTCGTACATGATCATCTGCATAAAGCTTACTACATGAGCAGCAATGTCGTCGTCACAATAACTCGAACAGAAATCCCTTCCAGTTCATACAAAACTGACAGCAAAAACAAAAGGCAGCAGAATTCATAATTCAAGAAACAATAGCAACGGCTAAACGAAAGCTAAATGGGCCACATTCATCAGAAAGCTTAACACAAACTACTGTGGCAACTCAGGCACACTCACAATATCCGGAAATGATAACTGAACCAATGGCTTGTCTACGTTCTTGACTTTATTTATCTTTTCCGCTTCTCTCTTTCACTCGCTCTTTCTCTCTCTTTCTATTGTTCTTTTACCAGCAACAACGCCGTACAAAATACAAAAGGGGGTGTTCATGAGACTCTAAAGTATCTAAATAAAATCAATTTTTCACGCTGTCTTATTCCACCATAGAACTAACACATCATCATCTTTGCGCAACATCCACCATAAAATCAAATCCAATCTTTCTATCTCTCTCTCTCTCGCTCTTTTCTGGATAGCAACAATTACATCAATAATAATAGCAGCAACAACAACAACTAGCATCATCATCATCATCATATCGTAATCGGGTCCAATTTCTATTTCTTCAGCTTCTTCCAGTATATCGTCATGATAGACACAATAATCGACTCAAAGAGGATCACCATTCGTCCCTCTCATCATCTGTTTACATTAAGTCTAAGGTACTTTGCGAGCATGTGCATATATTCACTGGCTTTACACTACGATCCTCGGTTTTTACATGACATTGTAACAGTACAGGACTAATGATATAATAATTAATAATTGCTTTTCAAGGAAACAGTACGAAAATGATTCTTCTTTTCCTGAACTTACACCACTCACTCGGACACACAGATTGGAGTATGACTGCGATAGTACCAATAGTAAGTTAGCCAATTACATGATCCTTATTATCATCATCACCATCATAATTGCAATCAAAGTATAATACACAACAACAACAACAACAGATCATCTTCATTATCTAAATAAAGAGTAACAATCAACTGCTTTTTTTTTTCATAAAATATCCGTTGATTTATTGTCAACTCTCGAACTACCAGAAAAACGTCATAATCATTCACAGCACTGAAATGATTAGATGTAATAACAACTATTACTTGTAGCATCATTATTATTACATTTACTTCTTCTTTCAACTGTTGCAGTAGTAGTAGTAGTAGTAATAGCCGTCGTAGCATCATTTTTATAGTAGTTACTTTCTTCTGATCTTTTTCTCTCTCTATCTCCCGCGCACAAAGTGTATCTATTAAAGTTAAGGGCACCACCTTCCTCTTCTTTCTTCGTCCTCCTCCTTCTCCCACCAGCCGCCTCCCCCCCATCCTCCCTGTTTCAGAAATATTTAAAGAACTCATAGACAGACCAGCAGATAGCAGTTGAGGGCATCTGGTAAAGGATGCGGGCGGACATGCCCTGGAAGTAGCCCCGGATCCCGCCCAGGCGATACACAGTTCGGAAAGCCATCGACAGCCCCCGGATTTGAGTCTGACCGACAGAGGTTACGGCACCCGCCTCCTGGGTATTGAGCAGAGTTTTGCACACATCCAATGGCGTCGTTACGGAGGCGGCAATAGCACCAGCCAAGGCGCCCGAGATCACATGAGCCTTAGGATTGTAGCGCCGCTCAGCATTTGTCACATCTTGCATGTACTCATACACCATGAAGTGAATACTTTGGAACGGCACATTCATGGTCAGCTGTGTCAAATATGACCGGTAAAAGGCTGGCACTCCTTCCGCACGGTAAGTCTTTCGAATGCAGTCCCAACAGGACTGGTAGGGACTGTTGTACATTTGCATCCGTTGTTTCACCACTGAAATAAATTAAGAATTAGCTCTATTAGTCTTCAACTACGCACATCATCATCATCATATACCTTTTGTACAATCAGCCCACCACACAAAAGTCAGTCTCTTCTGATTCATAAAACTATTCAAAAAAAAAACCTGCTGACTTCGTCATTTGTTCACAAAGAAAATTAAATTTATTTCCTCTGTGAAGCACAACGAGCCAGCAACCGCCTACTAGCCCTCCTCCTCCCACTTCTCCATATTCTACAACACGGCTTGAGCAATCTGCAAAGGGATAACAGCAAAACTAATAACTCTGCAATGTCATCATCCATATACAGACCATCCTGTGGGGTCGTAAACCTTCAATGTCATCCACACAAACACAACCGCTCAATCTCCTCCTCATCAGGAGCAGAGACATGGAAAAGCGGAGAGCTCAGCAGAAAAAAGTCTCCAGCAGTCCCCATTCTTTCTCTTCTCCTCATTATCTCCCGTGCTACAAGGAAAGGCACCCCTTCGTCCCGCCGCCAATTATTAGTTCCTAACTAACATACAGCAGCACAATTTCGTCTTCTTCTTCGTCTACGTCCATAATCATGCCGACGGCCCGCCTCCCTGTTGGTCTCTCTCCACGTTGTTATCGCACCAACCGTTCCTTTGATAACCTCAGTTACCACTCCACTGCTGAATCAGCTACAACGAAATTTCAATCCCGCACCTATAGACAATTCAGCCAGCCAAACCATCAAGCAAGCATCTTCCTCCATACCGAATTCATATTCCCTCTTCGTGCCCTGACCTCGTACGTATCCAGCCTCTCCTCATAAATCTGACATAATCATCCTCCCAGCATACCCACCACTCCCCTCCCCCACCACCACTCACTCCACTTCTTCCCGTCCACTCCAAGTAATTTCAATTTCCCTGAAATCACTCCCGTCGCAATTCCCTCATAAATCCACGCAGCCAGCCATCCATAATGCCCATGCCTCCTAAGAGCGTGCATGAGGTTCGCATGTGCTTCTATTAAAGCTAAAATGTCTTCCAGCCCAATAGTACGTACTGACGAACTGTCTCTCCGGAATTCATTTCCATGTCGTCCCCGACCAGGCTTAACCATGTCTACCACACAGCAGTCCACACAATAATAAACCTGATGCTCTCTTTAGAATTTCTGACTTGATCCGATTTTATAGTGTCCGTCGTCTGCACAAAGGATGACCAAGCCGAAGCAGCAGCACAATTTCATATTACACTACACTCCGTATCTAATTAACGTCAAATTCCAAAGCCGCTCAGCCAACTGAATTATCGGTACAAAGACGTGGAGGACAGTCGGACCCTCCATGGAACACCATACCTTGTAACCCGGCCTCGTCCCGACCCACCATGCCTCAACAAGCCCTTTCCGCTACAAATCCATGGCCGACAGCCGTCTATACATCCTGCTGCATGTCACGCCACAATGACTTGTGAAAAATTAATAATAATTTCAGCCCTCAGGCCATGGTACGGCACAATTGTTCCACCGAAAATTCCGGGAAACAGCCCGGCAAAGGTTACTCGGGCATTCTGTCAACAACGTAACCTCTTCTGTCGCCCAAACCCTGTATGTATGGATGATAATGATGCTGCTACTGCTGCTGATAAGACGGTCCAATCGTGTCAACTCACTCATTCATGCTTTTAAATTTCCTTCATTTATTCATCCCGAATCCACCCACACAAATTAGTTCATACTACATAGAGGAGAAAATCCAGCCCGACGTGAAAACAAGCGTACGAACGAGCACCACTCAAATATGGCGCATCCAGACAACTTCCTCTCTCACTCAACATGTAACAAGTCGTCGTCAGAACGTAGTACTAGGACATACATATCTAAACTTCTAAAATTTCTAAACTTCTGCTCCCAAACAAATCTGATAATAAGCTGCTTATGCAAACATCAGGTCACACACTGACTTGTCTTACCAGCTGCGTGCATCTCACACAACCACAGGCGCATCATTCGTTCGCTAAATTGGATTTGAGGAAGCATGGATGAATAAATCCTATTCGCTAATACGCTCACAATCATCCCGACAACTTCTCACAAGTTACCAGACGACGAAATACTAACTAAAAGATCCCCTGTACAGTGTACAAAGTCTAAAGTTCCAGGAGAAACTTGCTTTTTTTCATAGGTAAAGCCCTTCTATACTTTTAGGCCCATCAAGTGAATGTTTTTGTCAACAGGCTGGTCACAAAAAAGTTTCCTTAATGCAAAATCTTCCTTCCTCCTTCTCATCATCACCATCATTAGCATCAGCCTTGAGCAATTAGGCTTTCTTGTCACCCTGCTGTAGAACAAAATCGCAGGACTGTCTCATCACGCCCTTCTCATCCTTTATCATATCACACCGTCTGTTTGCTCAGTAGGAAAAACTCCCCCACTTCAGGAAACACGCATGACTCTGTCTCTCTCTCTCTCTCTCTCACACACACTTAAAATCTAAAGAGCTCAACGCAGAAGTACTAAATCAACCTGTTCGCTAGCTCATACTCAGCATCACAATCATTTAATACTCTCCAAGCAGTTCTATTCCTGCATCATACTGCCCCGATGTATGACAACTGTGTGAAGCTTGTTGCCCTACAGAATAGTACTATCCAGCTGGGAAGACCATTATAGTCAGTCAGTTCCATTCAACACATCAAAGACGGGCAAGAGCAACAGGAATGAAAAGAAAAACAATCTCCTTGCAGAACACAGGAGCCCTTTATAGTCTAGCTCCTCATTTCCTATCCTAAATAGCCCTTACTTCAGTCACAGGAGAAGAAAACAGCAATAACAAGTCAATTCCACGCACCCAACAAGTCCGCATTATTGCCCCCAGGGCATCACCACCACCAGCACGTACACCACATAAGCTTAAACAGGCCTGCACCAGCTTTCCATGACCACAAAATCCAACCAGTGTAACAACAACAACAACAACAAAATGAATTTTAAATATCACCAGTCCCTTTGTAGTTCTAGTATGCTCGGTGAGCAACGTGCAATCAAACATGATAATAATTACAGGAGTCAAAGGATTTCTCATCTACAGAGTCAGCGGTGGACTAACGTTCTTATTCTCAGCAAATATATAAGCTGCTGCATCTACTCTCAGCCAGTGTCAGTTTGCTGTTCAAGGCAAGGTGCTACGGAGTTCTACATCAAAGGGTATAACATCAGACGTCGTCCCTTCTAAATGAAATTACTATGATGCACATACGGACTAAAATTTCTCAAAAACATTCTTCTCCTGCAATACTATCCACATGACGTATTAAATAGCACGCCACTCACTAGAACTGGAGCTACAAACTCTATAATAAACTATGTCTCACAGCAGGCAGACGGCAGACGTCCCTATGTATACTTGTCAATAATAATAGCGCTGTTGGACTAATGGCCAGGTTATGTAAGAGGAAGAAGACGGATGACGTCATGGATTATTCACAGAAAAAGGGTCAGTCATTTCATACGTGCGGATTAATGCGCAAGGACAGAGAGAGAGACATTAGAAGCAGGTTGAAGAGTAAAGTACTCTTCTGTTCAATACAATTCCATTTTCAGGAGCCTCTCATTGTGACGGGCATGTGAAGAACACATAGTATTGTATTATTAGTTCTTCATGTTAGTAGTCTACTATGATACTCGCCATTTCTCCGTTCTTGTGTCCAGCAAAAAAGCTTGTGGTTCAATGGCATTAAAACTTCCGCTCCGTCCTAACGGCATATCAATATCTAATGGTGAAATGGAGGTAGTATAGTGGAATCGGGCGTTGAATACCCCTAATCCACTTCCTCCTCCATCCCATTGGATACAATGACAGAAGAAAACAAAATGAGGAAAAATAACACAACAACAATGCTTCTTCCTATCCAGTCCCTCCACTGTCCCATCCAAA
The DNA here is from genome assembly GCA_034698825.1 of Deuterosminthurus bicinctus. Lineage (NCBI taxonomy): Eukaryota > Metazoa > Arthropoda > Collembola > Symphypleona > Bourletiellidae > Deuterosminthurus > Deuterosminthurus bicinctus. Next base: position 10,234 of record JAQIWI010001126.1, on the reverse strand, counting down.
CAGATATAATATAATAATAATAATAATGCCGAAGGACAAAAAGCGTTACGCTAACGCTTGCTATTCGATTATTACGGAAAACGTTGCCAGAGGAAGGGCCATTATTGTAAGTGCGATAGTCACATACGTAGTGTCCTTGGAATGTTTTTTTTCTCAGCATCATCATCATAGTCACAAGTGCTGAATGAAATGGCATTAGTATCTAAGCTGCCCATTTATTTCACACACAGAGTGGAGAACGTTATAAGAACAAACATAAGCTCTTCTGCAAAAGTCATCAACGGAGTCAGATGTTCAGCTGAATCATCAAATGGCTTTGACTGTAACACAATCGGACAGACAGTGCCAAAGAGCTGAATGAGTCGCGTATACACATGGAATAGACGACTTGCTTCATATAAACTGAATATGAAATGAGGGAAAGAAAGGTACCAGTAACACAAGTTTTCTTATATCCAGTATCCAGTGCTACGTTCATACTGTCACGAACATGATTCCTAAATAATGCGTTCACACAACGTTATGAAGACATACAGTCGTCGTCGTCGTCGTCATCATCATCGAGACTTAAGTAATAATAATTGATTCATACAAATCATCATTCATTATCTTATCAAACTACACGCCATCTGAACAATGCGAGGGAGTTAATGCATTTGCTGACATTTGAAACTGCAGGTGAAACTTACACCGCGACAAATCCTCTCATTTTTTATGCACATCAGTATGTTGATGATAGATGGGCTAGAGTAGGACTGCCCGCCATAAATTTCTTTTTGTTATCATTCTTCCATTGAGTTAATGCCCTTTTAGATTGTCTAATTGCTTCCTCCCACGGTAAGCTGGTCGACATTAAATACACTCAGCACATTACTTGCAGCTAAGTTTCACATGTCATGCACAGAGAAATTCATGAAGTAAAGTGGGAAAGAATGAATATAAAAATGTGCACATACCATCAGCGGGCGTCATAACGGCGTCGTGAAAAAGGGTTGCGATACATCCTGCAGTACCTGGAATCATTAAAATTATAGCGAATGAAGTTCTTGTTAGATTTTGAAACTACGAAGGTAAATTTTTCATTCAACTTTTAAAACCATGAGGCCCATGTGCACATGTGCCGGTGCTATTGCAATTAAAGTTTCAAAAACATGCATTATTCCAAGACATCCTGAAATGTTCTCTGATGTCAGAGGCAAGCTCTTCTTAACTTCACGGAAGTCCTTAGCATAGCAAAGTGCATCCGAGAAACTTCAAACACCTTCACGAGTCGATGCATCTCAGGAACAAATTGAATCATTTTCCAGCAGCGTATTTACTCCTGCTGATAACTCCTCATCGAGAATTTTATACGGAGGAAACTTTATTCCCGTAGAAGATATGAAACACCGACACAATCATGCCTTCTCAAGAGGACTCACCATAAGCAAGATGATTATAATGTGTAGGACTTTGAGATACGAGAAGTTCCTTGATGCGCTCATACACAGAAAAATATAGGGCGTGTGCGGGTGCTGCTCCGAAAACGACAGCACTCATACCGCGTACCGGACGTAAAATTCCTTCCGTCTGGACCATACGCGTGAGAGCTTCGTATACATTTCGATAAGCTGCACCGGGAGCAGGGGATAAACTCTGCATTCTTGTCTGAATGAGAAAAACAACACAAGTTTACAAATCATCTCCAAATCCCCTACAATCAGCACAACAAGATTAATCACCAATCTCCGTCTCTCTCTCTTTCTAAACATGAAAACTTCAACTACACTTACCTTAACAGAATCTAAAGGATACATGACACAATGTTCCATCATTCCAGCCATGGCACCCGCTGACATGTGAGTTAAGACATTTGACGAAGACGGTAATGATTCGTATTCATCAAAGTCCATATCGTTAGCGAGGCGGCCTTTCGGCTCGGGCTTATTTAAATCCGTCGTGCTGAATGATTGTTGACTACTGAAACTACAAAACAAAACACAAACAATTATTCCACTACCACCTCCAATAAAATCTCTTTTTTTTCCCAAAAATAACAACTTCCTCAACATTTTGCAAACTTACAGTACACAATCGTGACTCATTTCTTTTCACACAACATTCAACACATTAAATTCAAACTGAAATTACTTTGATACACTAATTATTATTATTATTATCAAATTAATTTCACAGCTAATCCAACATGGACTGACTATCTTCAAGGAGGATAATATTATCGATTACTGATAAATTCCTTCTTCCCATCCTCATCATCATCATTATAATCTTTCTTCTATCCCACAACAACTTCCCCCCTCCCCCCACAAAATAATATTCCCAAATTAAATGTATACCAGAAAGAACTTGGACGTGATGGTCTCAATCAGAGGTGATCCCCATTATTTTAAAATAACTAGGGATTCTTTTTTTTTTAGTATCTTTAGAAGATCTCATGCACGTGTGTGACTATGGGAACACTACTGCACTTGCTGTCCAATACTCACGGCACGGCAATATCCAGCCGACCGCAGCAGCACTACAAATTCTCTGGCATTCACTCGCTTTCCTGCTAGTAGAACTTCTTCCAATTCTTCCACCCAAGTAGTCGAACGTGCGTGTGTGTGTGTGTTCAATTCAGAAGGCCATGCAAAGTGCACACAAGATCATTCTTTTTCCTTCATTCAGCCAGCAGCCCAGAGGGGAGGGGACTACTTTTGGGACCCGCACGGCGGACAGACTCATTCAAAATCCTTGAAACTCCCGCGAACCGCCCTGACCCGCCAATCAGCGCGCTGCAACTTCATTCCCGGCAACCTGCGAAGCTTCCAAAACGATTTTGGCTTCATTAAAAGTTATCTATTCTATGCTCGAGTCGAGCTCGAGTTTGAAAGCTTCTAAAAAGAAATAATACATACCAAACTTGTGGCTATATTTACAAATTGGGAACTAATTAAATTTGTGACATGGAGCGAAGTTAAATTATCCAGCTCTAGGCGGTGACTGACACTAACTGAGAAAAATGGGAGACATGGGGGATTCGATGCATTTGAAGATAATAGAAAGCATGAAGGCCAGTGGTGTGTTTGATCAATTTCGGAAAGAATGCATCGCGGATGTTGATACCAAGGTAAAGATTTTCACACGAGTATGTTATTAGCATATGATTGTATTATATTGGCCTAGATACCAAGGTCAAGTTTGATAGGGTGCTAGAGTTTGAATTGATTGTTTTGGATTTCAGCCGGCCTACATCAATCTACACACCCGGGTGGTTAAATCTGTCAATGACTACTTGAAGAATATACCGTGGTCGTCTAAACTGCTCAGGATTAGCATTCGGGATGGGATGAGGAAGCAGATCGTGGAGTAAGTTCTTTTTGGTGTCAAGATGTATCTCCAGTCTGAGTTGTTTTTGGAATTAAATATGAGAGAGTTGGGTGTGGGATGAGATGAGGATTTTTGGGCGAGATTTCAAGCAAGTAGCTACAAATGAGGAGAGATTTGAATTAAGATTAAACCTGTATAGCGGTGTGGATTGTTGAGGACCATGGACGGACATTTCTTGAGTAGGATCTTGATATGACTGCATTGGAACGTGTTGTTTCTCGATACTTTTTTTTGGTGGGGATTGTCTTTGGAAGTGCTAATGTTGAATTTTTTGTACTGGTTTATAAGAAAAATGGACGGGACTCATTGTAGGTCGAGTTGATTTGATGCTGTGGCGAGATTATTGTGATTTGGACTGGGTAATCCATTCTAATCACACACTGACTGACTGAGTTGAATTGAGACACTTTTGAAAGTTCTTGTAGCCACGTGAAAATATTTTTAAAGTGCTGAAAAGATACAGTATGTGCCATGTATGTATTTGTACTGCTAGTAAATATTCTCAGTTCTACATTATTCTTGTTACTATGACGCTAAAAATGCTAGCGTCGCTATGGTAAACCTAGCGAGTTATATTTGGAATTAGTGTGCCAAAGTATGTATGTGTACACATTAGTACTACATGAATGAATAAGTCGCTCAATGGATTTCATTTGTACATCTTTCAGCTCCTCATATTTTGAAAAGGGTGTGGATCGAATTGTAAACCAAGCAGTGGATCCGAAGATAAATACCACATTCTTTCCAATAGTAGAGAATGCTGTTTACGAATTTCTGGGATTGCAAAAGCCTAAGCCTGGAGAATCTCAGGAAGAGGCCGAAGAAGATAAGAAATGCTGGGAGCAGCCCATGGAAATTGACCCACCACAGGGTAAGTGTCTAAATTCCGATCGTGTTAATATTGATAATGACACCAACATATTTTCTTAGACTCTACAGATGGAGTGTTTCAAGAAACAAAGCCAGAAATTACGGAGGAAAAATTTATGACAGATTCATCATCACCCTACGTACCCCAACAAAGTGCCTTCATCGAGGAGCAACCAGTTAAGGTGGAGGTCAAGTATGAGGAAGACACTCGCGTGTCGGCCGCCTCCGAAAGTGACTTAATAATAGTAGAAGAGCAAATGATGGTAGAAGAAGCAGAGGAGGAAGATGATGAGGAAGAATCTCCTCCGTTTGAAGCTATCGGGCTCACATCACCACCATATCCACTTCCAGGTAGTGCTCTTGGTCCAAAAACCCCACCAAGTCCACCACCGCCTCCGGATACCATCGAAGTGAAACCACCACCTGCAACTGACTTCAGTCATATTTTCCCCAAGCCTCCTGAACCACTTGAAGACACCGAAGTTAAAAATGTCTTGGACGACAGTGCTGCAGCTGGTAGTAGTGAAAAGTCAGAGAAAAATAAGAACCCTTCATCAACATTATCATCCAGTAAAGAGCGCAGTAGCTCAAGTTACAAGAAGTCAACATCGTCTTCTTCAGACAAGGACAAACATCGCTCAAGTTCCAGTTCTCGCAGTCATCATAAAAGCAGCAAGAGCATTCATCGAGATAGAGATCAGAGTAGTAGCAGGGATAAGTACAGTGACAAAGACAAAAGTAAGTACAGTGATAGAGACAAAGACAAAAGCAGGAAAGAATCTTCAAGCTCGTCAAAGCACACGAGTTCGTCAAAGTCATTAGACTCATCAAAGCACTCTTCAACTCGACATTCCACATCAGGTAGTTCATCCCGAAGGCATTCATCTGATAGTCGGGCAAAGGATAGTCGAAGTCATTCGGACAGCAAGAGCAAAAATGTAGACGAAAAGAGTAGCAATAGCAGTTCTCGTCATAAGGACAAAGATTCAAAGTCCAGTTCTCATAGGGACTCCAGTAAATCTCACACCAGCTCTAGTAAGGATCATGACAAGCACAAATCCTCCTCCAGCTCCTCTAGAAAGGGTTCCTCAAGTAAATCAGAGAATGATCAGAAGTCATCATCAAGCAAATCAAAGGCAAGGGAGTCTGAAAAAGATCGGAATGGAGATTCACATAAGAGCAGCAGTAGTAAAGGATCTAGTAGCAGGAAAGAGAACAGAGTTGAAAATGAAGTTCCAATGAATGAAACTTTCAAACCACCATCACCAGTTCAAGATTCAGTATCAAGTTTCCAAGATCGCGGGTCTCCTGATGTCAATGAAGCTGGACTAAGAGCCAGCCAAATTTTTCCTACCAGTAGTGCGGATGATGAAGAAACTGCACGTGACAGATGGTACAGTTGCAGTAGCATTCCCGAAACAGCAGACAGACTGGATTCCACGAGGACTAGTGTGTCATCATTCACCCAGCCGAAAATGGAGTCTGCGGATCCTTTCGGCTCTTCTGAAAGTTCTAAAAATGTTCCAGAGGCTATGGACGAAGTATCTCCAAATTCTGAGGAAGCTTTTGATCAGGAGGAAGAAAATAGTAGCTCGTACCCTTTTTCACCCTCACATATGCCAAAGACACCCCCAGAGCCATATCATAGTGGAGATAATAGTCAGACGTCTTTGCAGATCGTTGTTGCTAACGATAGTTATAGTCTACGATTACTTTCAGAGGAAGAGCGGGAGGAAAAGTTGCGAGCGAGGACGGATCTTGCTCAATCGTTGCTACCTTTAGCTCTTTCGGAAGACTTTAAGCGAAGACGAAATTACCTCTCAAGATTCACACAGGGTTATGTTCAAGATGAAGATATACCAGTCTCACCCATAAATTATAATGAAATCCCCTCTCAAATTGTTCTAACTGTTGATAAGTGCCTCCTCACCCAGACAATTTTAGATGTACTCACTAGGAATGGGGCAAATGTAACTTGTGGAAGTTACTTCCAGCAATAGTTTTCTTATGATGTTTACTTTGAATTAATTTTTAAGGCTGTGAAGTATTTTCGAGTTGAATCGAGTTGGACGCTCTGATTTTTTTGATGCAGTTTTATGCCTGCGTATTCGACTTGTTTCACGCAAAGGTGGTTCTGTTCATTTGTGTGAGTGAAATGAAAGAATGGAACTTAATGTCAACAACAAGATTTTGTTTTTATTTAACTGTTATCATAGTGTACTTGAATTAGTAATACTATGGAAGTATGTATCACAAAAAATATTACTATTTGAAATGATAGAAAAAACAGAGAGACTATCCGTGGGTGGGTACTGAGGGAATGAAAATAAGCAGAGTACTTCTACTATACTAATAACTAATATGGCAACTGCTCAAGTAAAAAGTTATACAGATGAAAAATTAAAGCGAGCGAGGTAATAAAAAATGTGTCCGTATCAGTCAGTTAAATCGATTGAAAGTCTTGAGCATGTTAACAACAGGTCTATTGACTAATTTGTCTACGTCGACAGCGAACAAGAAATCAATGTGGTTAAAGTGAGTCAGATTTACTTGGAAGTTTCCAACAAGTGCTGGAAGATCATTTGACAGTCTTTCAACGTCCTGTAACAAGCAAAGAAATAATTATTCGTCCAAATGCCAATATGACGGTCAATAAACTTACCACAGGATCAACAAGTAGGTCGTTCGGTGCATGGTAAAGTGCTACAGGAACCTTAACTTTTGAAAGGTCATACTTTGGCGGAGTCCACTGCCCATACACGAATTTGTTCCTCAATAATCCGTAATCGTACTGACGGAACTTTCCACTGTAAACCTCTTGCAGAAAGTGAACCACGGTTTTGCTTGACGAGGTTGTTGGTGTATGCGCGAGAATCACAGGCAGTTCAGTCTAGGAAACCCATGAATTTCTAGTACCCTGATTTACATATGTTGTGTTAATAGGCTCACCATGTTTGCTTGGTCTCCATCGAATCCGCAGAGAAGGAAGAAGAAATTCTCGCACAAGTTGGCAAGTGTCATTTCTTTGGTGCAGAATTCTGGGGCGTACGTGTTGATGTACTTGACCACGTACTGTGGCAATAGCTCTCCATGTCCAATTAGATCGAAAATGTACTAAGGAAGAAAGGATTAAGTTTCTGTTTCTATGAAAAAGTTGATTCAAGAGCAAGGGTTTCTCACTCACTTTCTCATATGAAGCCAGCGGGGCGAGGTATTTAGCTGGTCCCTTCATATGATTCAGATACACAGCTGGGCCCAATCCTGCCATAAAGTTGATCTTGTGATTGTATTCTGGGAGCGATGCGAGACATATAAAAAACATTGTTGTTCCCATGGAGTGCCCAATGTAATTTAGTCGCTCATTCCCAGTTCTATTCAGAACGTAGTCGAATTCCGCTGGAAGATCGTGTACTCCCATTTCATGAAAGCTGTGTGGACACAATCCAAGTATCAACATCAATGTAATGCATGTTCTATAAATTTTTTGTCATTTTATGCAGCTTCACCCAATGTGTAGTACCTGAACTGCCAAAACTCATGCTGTTCAGGCTTCAAAGTGGTGTGATTCTTGGAATATCCGTTCCCACGAGCATTCCCCATCCACACGTCGTAGCCACTATCGGCCAGCATGTAAGCTGTTAAAAAAAATCTTGATAATAGTAACTTGACATTCATACTGGATAAATGCTAAAAGTACCCACGTAGTGCTTTATCCACACGATTGAGAATCCAGTCAACAGATGAACTGAACAGTCCATGCTGGAGAAAAACAACCGGCCTCTGTCCGCCGACTGACTGATTTTTCCCATGTGGAATCCGGTGCATAGTCAAAATGTACCCATCCTCGGTAGTAACTTGATGAATCTCAGAAGGGTATCCATACTTCTCGATCAGTTCCGGCTAAATGAACCCAAAATGAAAACAGTTAGCACTGAAAACTTTGAAGTCACTCCGCTTAATCCACCTACGGCAGTCAAACTTTCATCGGGATTATCTTGATGCCAATGTGGCCACCGGAATTCCACTTGCTCCCCGATCTCATTCCGTAGCACGTCAAAAGCTTCCACAAGTAAATTCGGGGACAAACTCTGAACAACTTGGGCTGACAGAACACAAGTGACCACAACGGTTATTAAAACCGTGAGCTTCATGTCGGATTGAAGGCCTCGTCGCCACGTTCCTTTCCAATCTGCGGGAGTATAAAAGAGACACTAACAGTTTTAAGTCATACTTTATACGAGTCATTCTAATCAATTAATGACGTCCACTCCTAGCTATTATGGTTAAAAAGCCTCCCAAGCAGTTCTATGTACCAGTGGAAATTCCGTATCTGGAAATCTCACGCCTGGTCTAATCTCATGCAATGACATGCCAGAGCAATTGATTTTTTCCCCTTATATATTTCCCTCAAACCACACCGATCGTTCCAACGATAAAGATGAGAATGAATCGCAGTAATATTTCACTTTTAAGGTGAACTTGACAAAGGTCATCTTGTTAAAAATGACCACCACTTTTTATTAATTACGGGCAGTTTAAGTGTAATTTTCAAGCATTTTGCATTCCCTCAGTAAAAAATCCTCGTGGCTTCCCACCCAATTCTAACCTCACGATCCGTCGGCGTAGTTTATAGCTTATACTTATCTAATGAGAATAACTGAAAAATCCATTAGTTGAAAAATCAAGGTCAGGTATGGCACATTGAAAATGTTTACAAAAAAGTAGTGACTGACTGACTGACTGACTTCGAGGAGCTTTATTGTCGTCGTCAACTGGCAGCTGACTGCTTCGCGCCTTCCAAATGCTCAAGATTCTTTGGGCTCACAATTGCCCCAAATTATGGACACCCGCTAGGCCTGAGAGGCTACGAAATCTCGTCGCCAGTGATGATTCCATGGATTTCTTTGAACTTGAGATCTTTTCGACTTGTTGAACTTACAAATGATAACGTTTTTGAGATGCTGAAAGTGGTTCAGTCTTGTGTCACAAACAAGAGCCAAATGGAGACAGTGCGATTCTACACAGAAGAGATCTATGGACCTAACTGTATTGATGACGATTAAATGTTTTTTTCAAATTCACTTACGCAATGTCAACAGAAAGGAAATGTATCAGCAGAAGTATTTGTATGCACAGGAGTATCTGTTTTTTCTCCAATCGTCATCATGCCCACTTGCATGATGTGAGTAGTCCGGATGTGCACTGATGTTGACTTGTTGAATAGAAATGTGATTATATTAGGAAAATAGATGCTGATATAATTCATTGAAAAGGGGTCAAGCAATTTTGTCAACTGGGAGAATTTATAGAAGCATCCGTCGCCATTAATAATAATAATTCAATTCCGCTGTGTAAACAATAGAAATCAATGCAGCATGATTTGCCCTCATCCACTGTTAACTTTTTTTGAAATTACAAGTCACTGGTTCATTTCGCCGACTTTATTTTAGGGACTTCTATGCGAAAAGTACATACGTGTCATCAAACCGCATATTACCCGTAATTCCAATTCCTGAGAGTGGACAGCTGTAAGGACCTCTGTGGGAAGAACGGTCTTAAGCTTCGCTATGTCCTGTGGCTTCCATGTGCCGAATCGCATACATTCTTGAGATCTTCTTGCTCAGCAAATGAGCCGGACTCAGGAGAGATAAGACGAGGAAGACAATGAGGAGCCAGTTCACCTGAAAGTACGAAGACGTAGTGGAGAACCATGCAATGGAACTTGTTAATACTTCCTAGAATTGCTAATCATGCGGAACAAATAAACAGGCAGGCAATGTACTCACAATGTAATAGCTGGAATCTGAAGAAAACATCCAGAAAAAAATGGGATACTGGACAAACATGACAACTGCCACAGCTGTAGTGAAAATCCCATTTAGTCTGTTGAAGTGCTCTTCAGGGAACCTGTTTGGCATAGAGCATACAAAACTTGATGGAAGAATAGCCCACCGATTCATCTTGAAAAGTCAAAGGGATTCAATTTGATACCTTA
>JAQIWI010001125.1:0-18820 GCA_034698825.1 Deuterosminthurus bicinctus | reverse complement strand
GAGAAACATTCACAATACTGTGGATTACAATAATAACTGTCACAACCATAGCTACAAGTTGGAATTCGTCCCGTAATGATGTACACGGCATGTCTGCGAGTCCGCTCTTTTAACATTCCAGCGAGCAGTGGAGATGGCTTGAAAAAAGTGCCGCCTTTTAGCAGGTTAACCTTCATTTGAGCTCCGTTTCCTCTCACTTCAGTTATAAAACATAGGAGGGCAGTAGTAGTACAAAGAAGAATTACGGAAATTGGTTGCGAGGATCTCATTCTGGCTTGCAACTGAGACAAAAAATTAGACAAATTTTATTCCTGTACTGAAAATGTTCACTATTGACAGCAGCGTAAATCTGTAGAATTTGAGTGTCATTTCGCGAAATTTTACCTGCAAATTCTAGTAGCCACAATTTAGGTTAACATGGACGAGTTGCCATAGACTAAGAATGCTGAAAAATTCCAACGCCGATTGCATTTGTAAAGATTTTATTACTTGTTGTAATCAAATTTTCTGAACAAAGCTACAAGCAATAACTAAGGTGGATTACAATGGCTCATAGCTTGGAATTCGTAAACGCTAATTGTGTTGGCCTCTACGAGGTTTACAAGAAATGAAAAAACTGGATTTAAGTTCTTCCAAATTGCTTTACTGATTTATTTCCAAGCTTTCTGCCTTTCTCTTTTTATTTTCCAACAAGCGACAAGACTGTTCATCGCAGATCTACGATGTAGCAAGATCCTGCAATCGTTTCAATCAAATTGTTACTGAAAATTTTAGCCAATAAGTTGCCAAAGTGTAACGCAAAAAAATAGCTTCAGCTAGCTGCATGGAAACAGCGCTCTGAGTTTTAGACCTGATTGTTAACCGCGAAGTGAGAATCTTTTTAACATTATGCGGCCATTTGAGGAAGTAATATTGAGCTTGAATAACATACTGGAACCATTCTCAAGGAGTTGAATTGAGTTGCTAAAGGGGGTACCTAGGGATTGCCCTGGAAATTCAGGCAATTTGAAACAATAACATATAATCACAAGTTTTTGACAAATTCTTTGAAGAAATTGTTCAAATATTCTACTTTTATAAAGTAGCCACGAGAAATCATTTACCACACATTTTAAGATAGAAGGTGCCTACAGTATGACTTCCGTCTAAAATTTCAAAAAACGTGAAAAACTGAAGACTCCAATTTAGACCTTTGGTGACAGACGCAAATAAAACTAGTGATTAATTATAATTAGGAATTTCGATCTCATGCAGCAATTCGAGCAAAAGCATCTTCCTAAAAATGGTTCTTTAATTAAAGTATGTAATTTTAGGTTGACACATCATTAGAGTTCCAGTCGTAGTTGCGAATAATAATTTGACAGCTTACGGAACTGAAATGTTATACATTTGACGTCAACTTTGTTACAGTTTAAGCTGAAGTATTGTAATTACCATATCCATCATGCTTGATTGGTAAACTGTTTGAGCAAAACGTTGTGCAATTTTGTTGCTTGTAAGTAAGACTGTTTTAACTGTCCTTTTCTGTTCTTCTTGACAACCAAGCGGAAATTGATATTTTGTACACAGCTCGTCAGTGAAATACTAAGCTACGGCCTAGATAAGTACTCCTCGTTTTCTGTCCCAATGTTATCTAATAAATTGTATCAACGTTACAATTACTTCCATGAAACGACATCCAAGATATCTACAGACAATGAGTAACGAAAGATCAAACGCAGCTAAAATTTCTCATGTCGAGTTGAGCCGGTTCAAAAAGCAAGAAGCAGCCCAATGACTTGCTTTTCTACATAATCAATGAAGATTATTGGCGAATTCCTTTCCACTTCGTGAAATTGCCCGACTTTGAGTCCAACGCATTTCACAGACCTAAGAAGTTCGTGCCGCACACCTGCAACCGGAATATTCCTGCTCGCAGCTACAACGGCTCGCTTAGCTCTTTGTTGCCATGATTCAACAGAGTGCCCACGTTGGAATGTGTAACAGTATATTACATGACATGACAGATGGCAATAAATGCTGAAGATCAGAACAAGGGTCTGAGATTGGAAACGAAGACTGACGTATCCTGTTTTGATCCCCATAATTATCGTGCACGTTTTGGCTGCATTTAGGATCCCAGCATTGAAAACGTTAAACAGTTGGAGAAATAGCTGATTTTCGCGCAGTTTCCATTCAAGATGTAGTACATATCTCATGTTTCGCCAGCAGCGCCTGGATTTTGTCAGATATTAATATTAACTGGTTTTCAGCTTCTTCCAATTTAGTTTTTAAATAAACTCACCTTAGATCTGCTTGAATATTGTTCATTGTAGCTTCTACCTTGCAAACAACGAGAAAATTAAGACTCAGGAAAAAGCCCGTATTTATGAGGAACATAGCTGAGAAGTAGGCTTCACAAAGGTGGGCGAAGAGAACGAGTAAGACATTGCTTCTAAACTTTTTGAATAAGCCCATGTTGATGATTAGGTGCGACATGTTGGATTCAACACAAATGATTGCCATATATTCAAAGTAGACAAAGGAGGTTATCGCGTTCATGCCGTACATTCCGAGAAACTCTGTCATGTTCAGTTCCTTCCATTTACGTCGCCTACCTCCATTTTCCTCATTCTCCAAGAGTTGATTGAAAACTTTTTTGAGAGTTAGGTAATTATTTAGAAACGTGGGCTTGAAGGCCACATGAAAGAAGAAGGGTGCAAAAACGCCAACAAAAACTACAGGGAGCTGATACAGAACTAAAGTTTCGGGATAGAGTATATAGAACGCTAACAAATGTATGGTGTTGTAGATTGAGTGCATGACAGAAAGACAATACAGAACCTTCCAAATTCTAGCTTTGAGAGGGCTCAATTCATAAATCCTACCACTTGCTGAATTTACTTCAAAAGGAAAAATGTAAAATTTTGACCACAATTTTAAATGGCTGAACATGAGTTGCGATTCGGCTACTGTCGGCATGTTTCTTCCGTTTGATTGAGCTGTTGTGGTGATGCTGAAGATCGGCTGCTTAGAACTCAGTTGGGTTAACTACTAAACTTTATGAGATTTTGCAACCAATTTTTATTTGAAGCTCTCTTCGGTGAAAATTATACACAATTCTAACTTTGGACTACGTGGCACCTCCACCATTGGACAACTGATTCTTTTCTTCCCACTGATGAATACTCCCGTCGGTCCGAGCTCAACCAAGCGTAATTTAAGCTTGTTTAGAAATTTTACCGGACAACTGCAAACATGCAGGATCACGTAACCCCTAAGAGGCTAAAAATATGCTCTGCAATTTAATTTGGCAACAGAAAAAATGCTCAGCAATTAACTTTGGCAACTAAAAACTTGCTCAGCAATTTACTTTGACAACTTAAAACTTGCTCAACAATTTACTTTGACAACTAAAAACTTGATCAGCAATTTACTTTGACAACAATAAACATACTTAGCAATTTACTTTGAGAAGTGAAAACTTGCTCAGCAATTTACTTTGACAACAGAAAATAAGCTCAGCAATTTACTTTGACAACTAAAAACGTGCTAAGTAATACACACGAAAAATTTTGACATGCTGAACAGGCCCTATAGAGAATTTCATCTATTCATTTGCAGTCAGCAGCTCTGAATTTTCCACGTAAGAATGACAGCTTTGGCTCCGGATCTTCAGTCAGCGACAGGTCAATTTAGTTCCATGCTCGAAAACACATTTCTACGAGAATAAAAATATAAGCAGAGATCCGCTCGCTAGCCCACAGGTGAATAAAATTTAAATAATTAGTAAAATGGTGTCATCGTGAGAAATCCGGAGAAGCCGTTCATTATCCGTCACAGAAATAAATCAAGACAACAAAGGTATTATGAGGCGATACATTTAATGCACAGCAGTTTCATTTGATCATCATCAGCAGTTTATGGAGAATGTAATGGTGTATGAATCTTACATGCCAAGAATTGGTGATTTAAATAGTAAACATTCTGACTTGGTCCTGGTAACTGACTCTTGCGTCGCCCCGATAGTTGATACTAACTTGGCCCCGTTAACACTGTAACTTGGTCAGATAACTGAGTTTTACTTGGTCCCAGTAACTGATTCTAACTTGGCCCCGATAGAAGACTGTAAATTTGTACAGGTAGCTCACTCTAATTTACCTCGGTAACTAACTGTAGTTGGGCCTCCGGAACTCGACTTTGTCCCGGTGGCGTACTCTGACTTGACATTTATTTTCGTATTGGTTTTAGTAAATGCTTTGTGTGTCTGGGGTGACGTCATAGCTGGAAGGTTTGGGGGCAGCTGGACATTGCTTACCTAACTGTGTAGATGCATTTATTGCAAACAGTTCTGCGAATTTCAGCCAGTCAGTAAAATAGCAATTGGTTCAGTTGAGTGATCTTCAGTCCAGTTCAGCGGGTCAGTAAGATGACCTGTTCAGCTAAGTTGAGTGCAGCAGAATAGATTGAGCCTTCCTTGTCCTTGGCTAAAAGGCAGACGACTGCAAAGTGCCTTTTCTAGTTTCTCGTGTCAAGTCTACATGTATAGCAACAGCAACACTGCGATCATATTTTCGGCTATAGATTTGACGGAATTATCAACCCCTATTCAATTTTACATGAGAGAATTGGCTGTGGCCCTATAATCTTCCACGAATTCTCAAAGACTGTAACAACATTAATACAAATAAATTTCTAGAATTTTTGGTAGTCTCGGAAATTAAATATTCACATACGCACGCTCGAGCAAAATTGTTTTCGTGAAAACGACTTCTGGAATTTATTTTCTTGAATATAATGGAACGCGTTTCATATTCGAGTCTTGCCAGTGTAATGGCGTCTGTTGGTTTAGCCAAGCTAAAATCTGAATTCTCCATGTTGAGGAAAGCACCTCCAGTTGGACAAAATTTGCCATGTTGAATTGCTTTCAGAGTATCTTCACACATTTTGAGTGGGAGTGCAACAATGACGACCACTATCACAAAAACTGAAAATAATACTTCAAAGCATGAAAAAAGCTGCAGAGACATCTTGATAATGAAATCAACAGCGTCAAAAATGATTTGCCAACAATGCAGTGCATGGTAGAAGCCAAAAATGGAATTGAAATATAATCGCTAAAAGAGCACCCTCACAGTCTTCAAAATCGCGGTATTCCAACAGAAGATTCGGCCAATTAGCGGTTACCTTTCTTCATCACAGAAATTTAATAATTAAACTATGATGAAGATTTTGGTTTTATGTTTACTGGAATGGCTGTACTAGAAAATTAATAATATTATTTATTATTATAATCGAGCGCATGTGGGCATGGAAAATTTTCCGTGCTCAGATAAATTAATTTGTGCTAAGTGGGCATTCTTTGCAAGAAATTACTCTTTGCAGATATTAATTTAAGAGCTAACATACTTGGCAACTATAAAATAATTGGATTGAATTTGATATCCCAATCAATCCGACGAGTTTTCAACTATTACAGAAATTGATCCCGGCCTCAAGCACACATCCACACAGGTTCTCTCGTAGAGCTCTTCTACAGTACGTAAAACTTCAGGTCAACTCCTCTCTCACAGAAAATAATCTCAAGAGGTGAACTATCGAAAGAACTATGGCCCGCTCAGCAGCCAAACTTGTCAAATACCTCCAAATTTACATATCGTCTTGGCGTAGAAAATTTATGCACAAAATTCAAATCATTCGCAACGACCCGATCAATTATTTTCTTTTGTCAGCCTTGAAGGATGTCCAAACTGCGGGCAAACTATTTGTATGCCCTATCCAAATAATACCAGCACAGCTGGAAAAAATGGACGACGTGAAATTCGTTGGTTCAGAAGGGCTACATTTAAACATTCCTCGTTCACTCTCATTTCTCGGCATTATTAGGATTTTGTTTCACTTAGCACTTGGCTTTAGCCAAAGATTTTCCATTATAAACAATGGCTATTTTACACTAGATGGCATTATTTACTTAATTAGCTTATCCGCCGCATTGACTTTTTTGTTTTTGTTTGGGCTTCTGCAAACGTGGAGGCATGACCTCAGTTGGTTCGTCAATCAGTCCTTGCTGCAACAGAAGACCTTTTCAGGTAAGTCTTTTACAATACAACTGAAAAAAATTAGCCCTAATCATTCTAAAATTAATGTTACGAAATTCTCTTTTTAGTCAATTTTCTAGCAGGGAAAAGCCTCGTTAAATTGTATTCAAAGGACCCAGCTCTGCTTTTAATTCTCTATTTGGTTCAACAGTACAAATTTATAATAACTCCATTATCAGCTCTCGTACTAATGATGAGTAAGCAGTCACCAATATCGCTATCCTCCAGTCCTCTTTTGATCGGTTGGGTAGACAACTCTGGTTTCACACCTGCGTTGTTATTGCTTACCATTGATGGCTTCTTATGCGGGGTTTTCTTAATTGGTTCTTTTGTAAGCATTGCGTTAGTCGTCATTCCAATACTTGTAGTGACGCTATGCACACGGTCTCTCAGGTATGAAATAGATTGACCACTTAGATCTGTGAATTGCTTCATTATCATAGTTCAATAACTATACTCAGATCGAAGGAACTAAGGAAGCTGAACTGGAGGAAGCGAAAAGCATGCTATGTACAGTTCGAGCTTCTGAACAACACCTATGCTGATCAGATTAGAAGAATTTTCCCAATAATAGCCGCACATGGAACTTGTTCGGTTGTGGCATGTGTAGTTCTTGCTATCAAATTTATGGACATGGACGTTTCCTTCATCTTACCTTTGGGCTCCACAATAGTTGCACTAACTTTTGCCGTGGGAGGGTTTTACCTTTCGAGAACGATAGAATTACTCGAAATCGACTCCATGGGTCTTTTGGACGACCTTAGAAATGATCTGACAAAGGAATTCAGAAACCGGCGTGTAGTAAAGTTGCTAACAGGACGGAGACTATTTCGTTATCATATTGGACATTTTAGGTGTTTCAAGCAAGGATCAAGTGTGACATTTCTCATTACCATCTTGGAGTATACCGTCTCGGGAATCTTCATGGTTGGGAGAGCATCTACATGCTACTTTTTGAACATATCTTGAACATGATATGTCCACTAACGCGATTTGTCCTCAATTTGAAACTTCTTGTGATATATTTATTTTCTGAATTTCTGTACAAAAGACGCATTTCTATCGATTAAGCTCATTTAATAACGATCTGAGTGTATTTAAGTTGATTGATTTGTTGGTTCAACTGATTTATTAAGTACCTCAGTGGTCTTTTTGCATGGAGGACTTAAATTTTATCATTAATGGGACATTGATTTTAAGTTAATAAGACAACAGATGATCAAGTTTCTTCTAGAACAGTCATTCGAACGTCAAGAGGGTACCAATACATTCCATATTCCATAATCCTAATCCAGCTAATTGAATTATATAGTCCGTATTCCTATTCCTAATCCCGAAAATGTTGGATTACACATCACTGCTAGTCATGTTCATTTCTAATCATTGGACTTTCTTCCAAGTCGCTCTTGTTTAAACTTTGCTGCTCGAGTTATTTTTGCCTCTTCGATGGCGGTCACAACCGTAACTGAGCATATCAGAGGTACTGTGAAACACCAATACCAATACATCCACTCTATGTTTTGTGGGATTTTCATTTAGGAAGCGAGTGCTGTTGTTCTGAACAATGGCCCATTCTAATGTTTTCCTTCGTTGTCAAGCGAGATGCCGTCAGGGTCGGTCAGAATAATTCTAGGTCAATAATGGGTACTATCTCTCTGTGGTGCAGCACGACTGAATGGAGCAAGAGCTTACCACGCAATTTTCTTTAGCTATTTAATGAACAAATACTTGAATACTAATTCAAAATCATTCTCCCTGTCAAGCTAAAGTAATTACACGTCCACACATCTCTATGTTGGAACTACAACAGTCTGGAACGAAGATCATCAATGGCAAGAATGTAGATCCACCCTACAAATATCCCTCAATCGTGGGCATATACTGGAATGGATGCACTCCTAACAAACCTGACGAACCCTGTAAAGCAAAGGGCAAATATTTGCGCACAGCGCGCTGGATCAATTTACAACAATCATGGGATTGTCACTGCAGCTCACTGTGCTCCGCCATTTAAGCCCCCAGGTCCTGGTGTGCTTTTTTTCATCGCCAGCATCCATGATGCAGCAAACCTCCTGAGTCATGGACACAAAATGTGACCGTCGTGGAAATCATTGTGCATGAGTTGTTCTGGTGAGAACGTACTTTCTGTATAACGAGTGGAGAGGTTAATGCCGTCGACGGAGAAAAATTACAATCGTATTGTTTATTAGAAAGGGCGAAGGCAATACGGCCAAGGATATAATTACGAAGGTAAGAATGTATCCGACGTGGTAAACCAGGGAATGATATGCGCCGGTGCATTAGAAGGATGGGTAGGTGCTTGTCAAGGAGATTCAGGTGGACCGCTCTTAGTGTTTCATGAACCGGATGATACTTGGACCCAAGCTGGTATCGTATCAGGAGGTAGAGGTTGTGCCGAGAGGGATTTCCCTGGTACGTACACAAGAATTGGTTACTTTACTGCTTGGATTGAAAACCAAGTTCAGAATCGATGAAGTGACTGATTGAACTTATGCTTAGCGCTCTAAAAACATAAACTTTTAATATTAGTTACATTCCGCTTTTCTACAGATGGCAGCAATTACATCCACTGCGCAAAAAGCTTTCACAAAAACACAATAATAGTCAAATTTACTCAATTAAAAGTTCAACTACGCCTTACAGTCGTCATAGTATTCTCCTCTGGAATTCACCAGAAATAATAATCCGAGTCAACTTGGAAGGCTCCGACCCTACGATTCTACTGAAAGGGCGTCGTGTTGGGTGAATCGACGTGGACGAGGATGAAGACCGAATTCGTCGGGGCTTTCACGAGGGAATCGGGAGTTGTGATCTGGATAGACAAGACATCAGAACGCTACCAAATTTGAACGCCGTCGTTCAAGATGTGGCTATCGATGGCAACAAAGTTTATTATGCAAGGCATGTAGCATCCATGTGATCTCAAAATCAGGAAAAACGCTGAGCTCGGGCGTACATCTAAAGCTTATTTTCTATAGCTTCGTCCTGAGCAATAAGTTAGTTTGATTGTACGCGATTGTCAAACTTGCTAGGATACCAAATAAAAATTCCACATTTAATTATCACATTTTCGCCTTTAATTATTAGCCTGAAATTTGACTGACCTTGGTGTATCGTTTGCTTACTATACAACAATAGTAACTTTTTTTTATATTATTACGATCCAATGCTCACTCGCGGTTGAATGTTCCACAACAGTACTAACTCCATTTTCCAGCACCATTATTGCGTTGAAGATACGATAAACTGCTGAGCCAGTCCTAAGATTGCAATCAGCCATTAATAAAATGAATTTCAAGATTTTAAATTATTTACAACTTACTTCAAGTTTGTCGACAGACAGTCCTGAATTGACTTTCTTACCGAGCCTTAATAATCTAATACGGAAGTTACACCACTGCCAGAATTATATTCTGTGTGTAGAATTGCGTACTGATTGCATCATTTTACTGTAATGCTGTAAGCGTATTTAAAATTACTGCCTCTAGCTTTTAAGTCTACTGGAATAATAAGCTCTCAGTCAGGCTGTAAAGTCTTGGCTGAGATCAAGCCTAAAGACAGTACAGCCTGACTGCAGTTGACTGAAGGAGTGAGAATAAGAGGCTTGTGAACTTAAGGATGTGAGCTGCTTATCATCCTCGACCAACAACAGTTGTGGTCTGCCACAGCAAAAAGTATGAGGAAAAAATTAAAGTTTTATCATCGCTGTCGGACGTGAGAAGGAAGTTGAACTAGATAGCCAGAAGCAAAAAACGTAATAATGTGAGTGAATTGCTGTTGATTTTCCTCAACTTTGCCTTGTTTAATCACAATTTATCTCACAAAGGCGGATTTACAAGACAGAAACAACATGACTTATATCGTGACTACAAATTTTTCACAGCACTACACCGCAGCCTTTCTATGAATCTTAAGCAATACTCAACCCCCTATCAACTGGGGTGACATTTCCAATAATAGATCCTGCCGCATCAGACAAAAGGAAAAGGACAGTATTGACAACATGATTCATATCAACAATCTTTTCAGCACATGGAATCCTACTCAGTATTACCTCAATGTTCTTCTTTGACTCCTCTCCATACTTAGTCCCTTGCTGAGTCATGGCGTTCATGAACATGGGAGTTTCAACTCCTCCAGGGTTGATTGCATTCACTCGGATGTTGAGTGGTGCGAGTTCAATAGCCATAGCACGAGTCAAATTATCCCTTGCTCCTTTCAAAGCGCAGTAAGCAGCTGAGAAGGTGGCAACTTTGAGCGATGTACTGGAAGACATGTTTACGATGGAGCCAGATTTCCCCTCGGCAGTGAGCTTCTTAGTGAATATTTGACTCACGTTGACCATGGCTCGGACAAGAATCTTGTACATTCTGTGCAGTAGCAAAGGATTAATTAGCACTTTCCATTCATAAATTTACTTTTGGACTTTGACATAGTAAGCATAACTTACGAGTCAATTTCTTCCATGGTGATGTCTTGGAATTTTGACACAAGGTTAATTCCAGCGTTGTTCACGAGCAAGTCGACTGGAGGAAGTGGCTTGAGAGCAGCCCGAGTTGCACTCCAGCCGGCCAAATCAACGGAGATTATAGTGATATTTGGGCATTGAGTTTGCAAGGTCTTGAGCTTTTCCTCGCTCATGGACACTGCGTAGACCTTTGTTCCAAGCTCGTGCAGCTTGATTGTGATTTGCGCGGCCAATTCCTTGTGAATTTTAATCAATTAGTCTTGTGCAATTTAAAGAAAAAAAATGAAGCAATGAACATTACCACTGCCGGCTCCGGTCACGATGGCAGATTTATGTTTGAAAAATTCTGTGATCATTTTGTACGCAGAGTTTGCTGCTGTAAGGTGGGAGAACTATTCAGGTTGAAGGTCTGACAAGTTACTAAGAATTTGGCGAGCGTACCATTAGATGCTTAGTGCTTGTCGGCGTCACACTTGGCTTCCCACAGCAGCAAACTACGATTACATGATTCCCTTAATTTCTCACACAACAACATTTATCAAGCAAGTTCATTAATTTTGTTATGTTACTGGCAGCTCCACTTCTTTCTTTTCAGATTGAGGCCAGCTTTAAAAGAAATTTTTAGAGGATTTTATCTTAAAGCAATGTTCGGGATGTTGTTGATTGAAAGCTTTCTTGTTGTCCTTCCCATGGGATGAAATTGCAAACAGAATACTTGGCGGTGCTAGTTTTTTAGTTCCATAAAGAGGAATGCAAACTAATTAGTACAAGTTGTTTCAACGTATATTATAAAGCTTCCCACATTTACTGCAGCAACCTACATTAGTAATTCGCTTTATTTCTCAAATAGTTGTACAACACAACATTTATAAAGCGTTTCATTGTGTGATATTACTGACAGTTCCACCTCTTTCATTTCAGATTGAGGCCAGCTATAAAAATTCTTCTAACCAAGTGAGGTAGAGTGCAATTCGGTGGATGCTGCGGGATTATCCTCCCTCACACTCTACGTCACCATCAGGCCTTCGGATACACCAATAATCATCTACCCTTGCTTCCCGCTAGTGGCCATCAGGAAAGTCCTAGCGGGTGCACCTGACAGTGCACAATCAATACATGAGACACTATATTTTTCAGGCGCTATTGTAGAAGATAGATCCTGTTGCTCTCAGCGACTGCTACAGCTACAGTTATTGATGTCAACAACTAGCTAATATTTCTATGTGAAAAAAATTGTCATTAATTACAAGAAGGAAAATTTTCCTTCTGACGTTCTGACTGTAAGACGGCTTTGTAAAGTAAATCAGACCCGATTAAACCTTCGCCAAATACAGTTGCCTAATTTCCTAGCTCCGTTCACGACAAAAACTTCCGCCAATCATTCAACTATAAGCAAGCGCTGCGAGTTATCTTGCAAGCTAGTACTAGCAGGTCCCTTGCAATGGGAACAAGATTAACTTGCCTTCGTCTGGGCTACATTGTGGAAGACAATGCTAAGGATCTAGCTCCAAGTATAAATCGTCTTGCTCATAAAGGAAGAGGTTTTGTCTGACGGTCCTCATTTGCTGGATGGACAGAAGAACGACAGAACTCTCAACTAACCATCGCTTCGTAGAGTAAGGACGTAATAAAGAGATTCGCTGCCTTAGACGCATTTATTTGTGTTAGATTTTACGTTTGCAACGCAGCAGCTGGAAGCAACTTGTGGTTGTCTCGTGTTCTGGAGTAGTCCTTGAAATTTTGTAGGTGTGAGTGGCCTTTTCTTCGCTTCGGATAGAATGTCTGAAAGCTACTCGTGGAATTCTAAGAGCATTTAAAAACGCTGGAAAACTACAAGACCCATCTGCTGTGACTATGGAATAAGTTGAATATGGAGAAGATTTGAGGGTGACTGAGTTGTTGCCTGTTGAGTCACTCACGTTGACAAAAGTGGATTTCAATGCCGGTGGGTGACACTGAATGGGCTTAAGAAATCACTGATTTTCAGTCAGCACACTCTGAAAGATTTGCGTTTGGCTCGAATATGTCCATCCGAATTGACATAGGAATTCAGTTTCAACTTAAGCTGACTACACTCACTCAGACTGTGCCTTGGTACTTCCGACGAGATGGAAGTCGTTTGATGCGTAACAATCATCTCGCCACTACTGGTTCAATTTGCTCCTTGAATAAGTAACATTGACGAGAATGCTCAAAATACAGAAGTGTGGATGCTCCTGGCCCTGAGAGTGGCAACCCTAACCTACACGATTCAAAAGACTAATCCGAATTAGCAGTGATGCCAACTGTGACTCCTTGAAGACCCTTGTGAATTACTTCTTTGACCTGCCGAAGGAAGGTTTCTTCGGCCATTGTAAATTACTTTGAACAAGTACGGAGTTGATTGCGGGCAGAACATGCGCAAAACCGATGGCATGCAGCTCCTCTTCCAATACCAACATATACTCTCCAGGTGTTGGAATTACAACAAACCGGGAAAATATGCCAACATTGTCCACTGACGTCAACTGCTCGTTGCTCATGAAGATCAGACTGTAGTTGAATTGAATATTTTAAAGGACCATCACGTCACAAAAGGGCTCTGCAGCGGATGGCATGCTTTAAATTAATGAAGTTGCTGCAGGAGGATGTGTAAATATATTGTGGGTAGCCTGCCGCCAGCCATCACTACTGGTGGGCGCACGCTATTAGCTTATTGCCACTCCCCCCACCGGCAAACATGCCGTTAAGGGCTACGCCTGGCGAGTGTCCGGCGAGACCGACGGGAGTTTGGGCTGGAAATGCGGGCTGGAGTGGTGCCGTCTGAGAGAGGTTATGAGAGCGGAAGAGAGTCCCAGTTAGGGTCCGACAAAATCATAATGCCCGACGTTTTCTGCCCGCCCGCCGGAAAATACCCAAAATGCCTGCCCTCTGCCTAGTTTCTGGGCACTTTCACGGGCATAATCGAGGGAATTTTCAAAACTTTCGCGGTGATATTTGGATTCTTTTACTAAAAGAACCGAAACCTGCGATCTGAATTCATTCAGTGTGTAGTTGTTACAAGCAGATTATTTGTAAGATTTCTACACAGCATTTTATTTTCCAATCAACTTTTAGAATGCCCAAATGATCTCGAAAATGCCCAAAACGCCCAAGTAAATCTGCCAATTTGCCCAAAATTTCTGATTTTTTCGTAATGCCCAGAAAATCCCAAAATGCCTTAATTCCCAGGGCATTTTGGGCGGGCGTTTATTTTTGTCGATCCCTAGTCCCAGTACTGTCGAAGAAGTTATAACGGCAAGTTTTGCTATCGTCTTCAAGTATTTTTTTTGCACTAGAATATCTGCTGCTTGCTCACTATTACTTGAAACAAAACACTGCTGTGTTTTTGCAGTTCATTGCAGGCCAAATTAAATAACTGAGTTAAATTCTGTAAACATTGTGTCCGCATCGTAGTTCCAAAGTCCGCCAGCAAAAAAACCGCCAAATTTCCCCCGGTGCAAAGCAAATAATCTCCCTTTAAAGTAAAAAAGCTATTGTCCGCAACTACTGCTGTGGACGCCAGTCCCAAGTTTATTGTAGTTCTACATCGAAACACAACTGCTAGCAGGTAGCACTCGGAGGCTATCATATACATTGTGAATCATTTATGAAGTCTTGTGTTCCGCTGGCATTTTTGCAGCCTACAATTTGCCCTAGTCCGCTGCCAGCGAGTATTAAGTCTTCAGTCAGGATTTGACCATAGCCTTGTGAACATCTCTCTTGAGTTATATTAAGTAAACTAACATCACAGAGTAAATCATAAAGCCCTTAATTACATCCGAATCAGTCATTAAGTATCATCACATTAAGTTCCATCCCGATTTTCATAGTTGTAATAATATTATGAGCAGTGATGACACATTGTCGGGGGGGGGGGGGGGGTTTCTTCCCGGGCGTCCCGCGTTGACCTGTGCTAACTTCACCCGGCTTGAACCGGGTCATGCTAAACCAGGGGTCATCCTAATTCAACTGACTTACCTAACTCGCTACACTTAAATTAACTGTGCAATTAAATGTTTTGCATAAAATTACGTAAAACTAAAGAAAAAATATTGCATTTCATGACAAACCTCATTTTCACATCAAAATTTTGTTGTTTTTAACAACCTAACATGGGTCATACTAATAAACTTAACTAACTAACGTTTCAACCAATGAGCTACAGCATTGCTCTTGTAAGAAACTACAGGGACAGGTCAGAGGTCGTGTCAACTTATTATTACGACGGAAACGACGTAATGAAACATTTCTGGAGCACAGTTGGTCAAATCTCAAAGGACATTTGAATGAAGATACAACAGACGTATGTCAAAAAAGATGACTGAGCAAAAACGTTTATTGCATGAGCAAACGACAGTTTGTGATTTATGTGACCGTGCTTTTGAAGACAGGAAATAGAAAAGTGATGGCCCACCACATAAGAAGAGCGCAAAAGGAGAGAGACTCATAAGCGCTTCTAGATTTTTTTAGCGTGCCACCGATTCATTGATTCAATACCTCTTAAAAAAGTTCAGTTCGCTCAGTTATTGGCGACGAGCTGATCCGAACTTCCAGATGCTCAGGGTGAGGCTGTCGTACAGCTCAACGTACGCCGATTACAGCCTTCATCTTCTCAATTCTGTTCCCGCGTTTGTTTCAGGGAGATATTGGAAGTGGCCAGGGTCATTAATCTCTTTGCATAGCTCCGAAACCGAGCATAAATTGTGCAATTATATGGGCAATATCCTCGAAATCTTTTGAGGATTTCGATTTCACAGTCCCCAGTGAGTTATGATTCAAAATCCCGGAAGGTTTGATGGAAAGTACGAGTGGGTGCCGTATTATTGGATGGAATAATTAGTGCCGAATTATTGGATGGAAATTTTGAGTGAGTGCTCAGGAAAGTGTACCAACTGTAATGATAAATTTATGCGTTTTTTCAACATGTTTTAAAATTCTTGTTATTATGCATTTTATGGGCGTCGAGCTGTAATGAGCTTGTTATTGAGAGCCCAGCCTTTGTTCAGTAGGCTAATTTTAGTCTCGTTAGACGTAAGATATGAGTGATTAATTCAACGCCAATTTGTTTAGATTAAAAAAACCCAAAAAACGCACTAGTTGTTAAAATTCATTGCAAAAAAGTGCATAAAAATTTTCCTCTGAAAACATATTTATTTCTGCATTTTCATACAGATATTACCACCTTGTAGCTACTCCATTCTGTTCACTATATTGCGGAGAATGTAGCCTTGCCCTTCCTGCTCGAGCAGAGGCGGGTCTTCCATCCTGAAAAGTTCGGCATCCGCCCACAAAAATTCTGTAAAGTGTTCTTCGCGAGTAAATTCCGGCAATGCCGGCACAACTGCATCTTGAGTAGTAGGAGGGCCGACGGCACACTCTTTCGGCATGGCTGGATCTTGAGCAGCAGGAGAATTACCGGCTGGCTCTGCCGTACTGCAGGACCTTGGTAAGCATTAGGATCGGCGGCTGGCTTGGGTGTTAAAACTGGTAAGGTGACAGCAACATTATAACCTCCGTATAAGGTGCCATTAGCGGCGTAAATGGAGTTATTGGAGAGAAATGCGCCATCAGACGGAGACGACATTGTGTCATTCTTTGACAGATGGTCTTGCTTAAGCTTACTGAGGTCTCTGAAGCCGGGCTGCTGACACTTGGTGACAACGATTTGGGAATGACTTGGAAGAAACCGCAAAAATATGCTGAGAAATTGCAGAAGCGTCGGCAGGATGTGAGTGGTTTTGTTCGGAGAAGAGACTAGAATTGATGCGGAAGGAGACTTTGAATGCAAAGGCCAGTTAATGTACGATGGTGCATGACGCGATTATGAGAGTTTTATGACCATTTGTGGCTTTTGATTTTGTAGGTGGATCCTAACCCTATTATAATTATAACTTGAATTTATTGCTGAAACTTGTAAGTTGCAGATTAGATCATCAATTTAAGTACTTTTGTAGGCCTTCAAGAGGGACTGGCTAAAGTCAGTAGTTCGTTTTAATCTGTAAGTGATAAAATTAAAAATTCATAAAAAAGCAATCAGGAGTTTCTATTTTTTGTTAATTTTTCATACTAAGAAGGTTGATGATGGCTTTATGACTTGCATGTTTTCTCTTTTCGTCTACTTTCAATTGCGGCTAAATTGTTTAGGTCAGTTTAAAGTTACAAAAAAGCAAGTTCAAGCTTCTTCTGTGTGTTTTTTGATACACTGCGAAGTTTTTTTAAACGGGACAAAGATTTTTTGGTGGCTAGATTTGTCACAGTTCTTATGACAAAATGTTTGGCGGATTTGGCGTTATTTTGGGAGCATTTGTGAGAGTTCTTTGCTGAAGTTTTTTGTTAATGGAATCTTTTATCAAAAAATGAGCTCCTCTTACCCTTAGGAGTGGATCATGTTGGAGATGAAATCCGCCGGCTGGATTCGTAAGATTTAAAGTCGTGTGATTTAATTTAAAATTGTAGTCTTAAAAATATTTGAATTTTGCAGCAATAGTGACACTCCACCACCGAGCCCGGAACAGATACAACCACAGTCAGTTTTACATGCATTACTTAATGTTCAATTGACTTTGATACGGTATTTTGTTGGTATTGTAGCCTGGCACAACATTCCGTTGCCTACGGATTTGCTGAGAAAGAAAGACGAGGAAAGATGTGGCAATTGCTGCCAAAATTTCTGAAGCTCATCCTCACCATCCTATTGAGCCTTTACGCCGTAAGTGACGCAGCTGCTGCAGCCATGATTGCCAGAGAATCAGAGGAATGGATCACGTAAGCTGTAGAAAAGTATACAGTCGTTCCCGACATCAAAGGCCCGAACGGAGAGAGAATTTCGGTGGCGCCAAGACTGATACCCGCAGAAAATTCCGAAGAGCTTTTTGACGTCACTGGAATTCCGGCCTTTAAGTTCTCGACGAAAATGCTGAACGACTGGGTTGGCCTTAAGAACGAAGTCAGATGGGTTCTAGAGAAAACGTAAGTTATTTTATGTAAAGGATGAATTATGACTTGATTTTTGATACATGAATATGTTTACAGAATAACTTGGGAGCCCCCTGAATTGAACACATACCTAGTATGTGTTACATGTACGGCCGTTCGGCTGTGCGGCCCTCCAGAGACGTACAAAAAAAATCAAAAGCAAAATTCTTTGAAGTCCAAACTGGCCATTTTCTTATAGGATTTAACATGGGTTTTTTAACTTGCCACAGGGGGACCCTTTGCTGTTTTTCATTTTTGAAGTCATTTGCTAACAAACTTGCAAGGGTGCCCCTTGTGCTAAGTTGAAAATCCCATGTTAAATCCGATAAAAAATGACCATTTTGGATATCATGTTTTTTTTTAAATTTTCGATATTTTATATGAGCCGCACAGCCGAATGGCTTTACACGTAATGTACACTAGGTACCTACTATACGATCCGCCAGCATTCATTGAGATCAGGGTGTACCACCTGAAATAGTTGCATTGTTATTTGCATTCATCCCCCGTCGAACGCCGAATATCGAAGTAACTCGGGACACTGCTTTATCCTTCGGGCAGCTCGTCACAGCCACAAGAATTTTAGGAACGTTCTCCATTGTCCACGGCCTCGAGACCGTGTCAGTACATTATCATGCGGTCCAGCTGACGGTGGGTACAACTATTTGTTTTTTCTGGGTGGCTACTAGCTAAATAGTATGTACCCACGACCTGATGCTTATGATTGATTGATTGATTTATTTATTCGGTGTATAGAGGAAATAATCCTAACACACCGCACAATTTTAGCAAATTAAGTTAGCGCGATTACAATTTTACAGCGAACATCCGTCCTAATTACTACAGTGCAGTGCAGTGGAATGTTAATGTAATTTAAAGTACAACGAGCCATTAAGTGCTAATTACTGCTCAAAGCAAGTAAGCTGACAGAAGTAGGCACTCTAAATAAGTAGTAAAGCGGATATAGTTTGGTCCAGCACTGTGCTATACACATTAAAGATGGACGAATGCTCAAACTTGAAAAATATCCCGCATTTGACTACCATGGGGTACATTGATTTTGCAGTGGCTTTCATGACCGAAGACCTGTTATTTTCGGGTGACATCTCATCGGACCAAATGACCTCGATGTCATTGTCGTTGCTTGGGCATTTTGCTTTTTCACACCGACGTGCAGCTTATGAGCGAGATGCCAAATGGTTCCTGTGGACCCGAATTCTCAATAATGCTTCATCCCAACGACTGTGAGATGTCTTGG
>JAQIWI010001124.1:0-18830 GCA_034698825.1 Deuterosminthurus bicinctus | reverse complement strand
CTAATGTATTGGCAATTCTGCTAATCGCTGATTTTGGGGCCTACATGCAGTCAAAGGTGACGCTACAAATGTTTTTATTGTGATGTTAATCTTCAGAATGTAACTTAGGTAATCTTAATTGTCTTTTAGATTGAAGAAAATGGTCAGCATTTGCATAACGTGATCACCACCTTGACAAGCTGCGACGAATCGGTAGCTCCAAGTTTTAAACGATTTCTTTTTTTGTAGCTTTTTCGGACTTGGAATGAAATCTGAATGGATTTTTATTAGGTGCACAGAACACTGAGCTGGATATACAGTTGGAGATGGGAGTTCCGTGCCTGTGGCATTTTTACGGTCAACAGGAGCTTGTTTCCATCGGTATTATGTCAAAGTTTTCTGTATTGACGAAATACTCACGTGTTTTAACATTGGAAAAACCCATTTATTACAGATAAGCCAAACTATCCTCACCTTCTTCATTTTCTTCTTTCAGCTACGAGCGTCAGAAAATGAGCATTAAGTACAGGCAGAGTCCCGAGTATTAGTCACAGGATACCGTTACTATTGTTAATTTTAGAATTCGTTAGTTCATTGTCCATTCATGGCAACCAGCGATCACGCTGATGAATATGACAATATAGCAAAAATCAAACCAACACCAAGAAATTGCCAAACATTTAATAATTCAAAAACTATAAAGTTGTCAATTGGACAATTATTGTTACAACCAATGAGTGCAAACTGAACGTAACAAGGACTAGAATGAAACGATCTAAGTGACAATGAATTCAAAAATGAAGACATATTTACAATAATAAACAGTTTATCGTAAGTGTGGTCGCGATTGTCAACCTATCGGAATGTCAACAGGAGTGAACATATCTGTTGAACAACAGAATCAATGAATTCAGGAGTAGTTGTTCGCTTGAAGGAATCGAATGACCCGATTCTCAGTGCCACAGACGGCAAAGCTACCAGCTCCCGGCGTATATAGTCACGATCTTCTGCAGCCGCCTTGGTTAGAAAGAAGTACAAGCAGCTCTTGAGATCGTTGAACTTGATCGGCATCCACACCGCAGCATCGTAGAGAAAGTTGTACAAGAACACGCCAAGCACCCCCATCAGAAGGTTGATTCCTGTCCTCAAGATTTGCAGTTCGTGTCCGAATCGGATCGTTATGAAAAATCCAAGATTAGCCATAGTCATGAAGAGCATTTTGGTCATGTAGATTATTCCAGAGCCTACGCAATTGTACAGCTGAGTTTGCAGTAGGAACTCACGGTAACGCCTCACGACTTTCCTTGGCTTCACAGTCGTCCCCCGTACCCATCTAAAATTTAAGCCGTACATGGTTAATATATGAGTACATAATTTGTTTCGTTTAGACAATCAAATTTTACCTCAATCTTGCCGTCTCTTCTTTGCAAATGTCAATAGATTTTTGCAAGTGCGCTGCTGTGACGAATCCAAAGTGAAAGCAGGTACTGAACCAATTGCAGATGAGCCACAATTCAGGGACAGCAAAGAGAATCACTGTTTGGTAGGATCTGTATTGTTCGGGGCAGAGCGAGTAGAGGAATTGAGGAGAATCATGCTGTAAGGTGTAAAGGACGGGTACGACAACTGCAGGGGCACTGAGCATCACAAAAGGATACAGCAGTAGCAGGATCTCTGGAACTGAGAACTTCCAGAAGAAGAGCAAATCTGGAAACGTAATAGCTAATGTTGAGAAAAATAATAAATTAAAGCTATGAAAGCATCTCATACCTTGCCCCAGTCGGTACAATCCGGATCTCTCATCAGCTGATTCTTTGACATCAAGCAGTAACTCATTACAGAGTGAAAGGTGACTTTCCTTGTGTGTAATTAGCATCGTGTAGTACATGGACTGCAACGTGCCCATCAGAGACATTGCTGCGTGAACTGAGAAATAAATCAAATTTATCTCTTCACTGTCCACAAGAAGCAACTCAAGTAAGCGAATGAGCATGAAAATCCCATGGGCTGATGACAACAAATATTGCACTTTCCACACATAATACCGGAGGCCAGTTGTAGGGCGAAATGCGAGTTCTTCTAATTTTACGGGAAGGAGACACAACATGTGGCAAATTTTGTAGGCAAGAAAATTTAACTTGAGTTGGCCGTAAGTCAACATTGTGTGTGCTTGTGGGACTCACAAAGCTCCACTGAATGTTTTTAGGTAGACCTCGCTGTGGAGAGAGAGGAGAACCAAGCGGCATTATCCGGAGGAGAAGCTAATTAAATTTTAATTAGCTTCTGTTTATCTTATCTTTTAACAACTAATCTATTAATAAGCTTCTAAGCTTGTCTATTATAACTAATTAACCAGCTTCTATCTATCTATATAAATTTATAAATAACTGAATTATGCAGTTCTAAGTACTAAATAAACTTGTGAAATGATGGGGCTGGCCGCTTTCATTATCGTAAGATAGCTTGAGTGTCAATTTCCACTTATTAACATTATCACCTTTATTCAAGACATCGTCGAATTTAGAGCCGCCACGTGCCACTTACAGCCTTCTGATAATGAATATATTATCAGACTCAGAATTTCGAAGTTTGACAATATTTCTCACAGGAAAAAGCTTTCGAATTTATTGGCTAATTTACGTCGTTACTAGACTGTTGTAAACAAGTGACTGCAGTAATAAAACTTGCGTACTGTCATTTGAAGCTCTTTGGATTATTCGTGAGCGTATCCTCCATGACTTTTAACTGAATGTCTAATGTCACTATGTCACACCATCTTCACCACATCCACAGGTTGATTGCCAAGAAGCACAGTTTTCATTTTTGCTGGCATTCTCGCTGTTAAAAAATGGTTCAATTATGGATACAAAATAAAATGACAAAAGACAAACATAGGAAATGGGCTGCACGAATTGACACATTAACCGAATTGCTTGCACAAAAAGTAATAAATATCAAAGTATTTGATGTTTGATGTCACCACGGTCAATATATGAACAGATAAATGTTGTAGACATGATTTACTAAAATTGCACTTGCAATAACTCGGGCTTCAGTTCTTGCTAGATCGTATAGCCAGAAGAACGGCCATGGAGAAATTACTGAAAGCTGTAACAATTGTTGGGAAGATATCGCTGTGCTACCCAATACTTTGGCGTCCAGTTAGTACCAAAAATATAAAACTTCACAAAGCTATTCTCTTTGCAAGCCTTCCACGACTCCTTCAAGGCTTTCTCATTGCTTTCAATGTAATATTCTTCGTGGATCAAACACTGAGTAATCCAATCGAAAAAACAGTCGGCAGTTCTGATGCTAGTGACGCTGCCTACTTCTTCATACTGTACGCTGGAGTGCTATCTGCAGACTTGATGATTCGATTTGTCAGTCTAATTTTATGGGAAGGTATCCCAGAGTTTGTTACGAACTTTGGAAAATTCATAGAACATTTTCATAAATGTCAGTTCGAATCCATCAACAATGAAAGTTCCAGAAACAAGTATACTGGATTTGCTGCAATTACAGCACTCATGCTAATGTTTCAAGCTTTTAGTAGTGTATACTACTACGGAATAACTGGCTCTACATTGTACTCTGAAAACTACACTTACTGTTTCTTTCCCAAAAATGAACTAGTCATACGATGTGCGTTTGCTGTTCTAGAAATCATGCCAGCAATGTCAACAGCATATGCAATTTTGTTCATTGTTGTATTCGGCCAAGTCCTCGTGCATGCGCATACCGACTTCCAGCTCCACGTATCTGCAACTTTTTCAGGGATTCCGTACAGTAATTGCGCCAAACGGATCTCCAATGACTGTGCAAGCAGCATTGATGACGATGAAACCAAAGCAAGATTTATTCAGCTTCAGCAGCTCTTTGAAAGTTTCACAAAAATTGCAGGAGGCTATGCATTCGCTATTGTACTACAAGCAACAGTCACGACTATTCGGGCTATCGGAGTTGTGACTCGGATTACAGGGAAGGATTTCATTGCAAACGAAACGCCGGTTTCGGGGGTTAACTATGCTGCTAATATACTGGCAATTCTGATAATCGCTAACTTTGGTACCTACATGCAGTCAAAGGTATCTTACTAGAATTTCCTACGGATTGTATTGTGACTGCAAGAAATTCTAAACTATGGGTAGTAATTGCTATGATTTAAACTATAACTCAGGTCGAAGAAAATAGCCAGCACTTGCATAATTGGAGTTCCAACTTAACAAACTGCGATGAATCGGTACCTTGCCTTTTGCCTTGACTCAATGCAACATCCATTTCTTGTTTGGACCAGAATTGAACTCTTAAAAAACTAAATGTCTTCTTATTAGATACATCGAAGATTAAGTTGGATACACAGCTGGAGATGGGAGTTTCGAGCGTTCAATATTTTCACTGTCAACAGGAGCTTGTTTTTGTCGGTACTACGTTACTACATTGATAAAATTGTTCATGTCTTCTAATTAAATAATTTTTATTACAGATTGGACAAACGATTCTCACGTTCTTCATATTCTTCTTTCAGCTAAGAGCGTCGGAAAATGCACCGCAGAGTGAAGGCAGAGGGTAGTGTACAAAACTTGCAAATATCACCGTTTTATTTAAAAACACTTATTGTCCACAACTTTTCACCAATATGGCGTGTGCACAAGGTGTCAATAAATATGCAAAATTGCTACACTAATGGAAACCACGACTAAATTGCTTCCTAAGAAATAAAATTATAAAATAATAAAATTGGAGTAAGTCAAGGTTCAATGCCACCGCAATGAACCTGCTCTATGTTTTGCTCAACAGAATGGAATTCTCTATGAAAGGATTTGTGCAATTCTTTTCCTAACAATGCAGCTATCCCAGCGGTAAGTCGGGGATTCCAATGACTATAGGGGGGAATGGTAGCACCCACCTAGTGTATATTTACTGTAAATTATTTCGGTATAACGCCCAATAGGAACGGAGATATAGGCATCGAAAGTCAAAAACCGTAAAAAATGCACTGTCCACAACAGCTAGGTTTTTAAATTTATCGCAATTTTGAGAATCAATTCTGAAACTAGATTTTTTGGCCGATTTTTTGGTAAAGCTCACACAAAGATTGCTCAAAAAATTGGCCGAGTTATTCGAAATCATAGAAAATGGCCGATTTTGGCCAATTTTTCGATGCATAGCCTGCGGGTTCGAAATTATGGGTTGCCGCTTGAGGTCATGTTTTGACCTCAGAATCATGTTAAGCAAAAAATTAGCTTTCGAATGGTATGCTGCACATGTCTCTACGTCAAATATTTTAGGAGATATGGGC
The DNA here is from genome assembly GCA_034698825.1 of Deuterosminthurus bicinctus. Lineage (NCBI taxonomy): Eukaryota > Metazoa > Arthropoda > Collembola > Symphypleona > Bourletiellidae > Deuterosminthurus > Deuterosminthurus bicinctus. The sequence goes on along the minus strand of JAQIWI010001124.1, from coordinate 13,552 downwards.
TTTTAAATTTCAAAATTTGGCCTTTAATTGACCGTAAAATACAATGTATAATCAACCTAATTTCTGCAAGTTCAAATTTCTCAGCCGTTTTTCAACCGATTGTTCTGGTGGCTACGTGAAAAAAAAGCCTGAAAAATCTAGTTTCAGATTCAGCTTTTGGAATTCTCATTGTTACAAGTTTCAAAGCGTATTTCTGGGTCTTTTTTCACCGTTTAATTGAATTATTTTGAACTTTGGGTGCCTGTATCTCCTGTCCTATGGGGCATTATACCGAAATACTTTACAGTTAATACACACTAGGTAGGAACTATGATTTCCCCCTATTGTCATTGGAATCCCCGACTTACCGCTGGGATAGCTGCATTGTAAGTTGTTCGGTTCGAGTTGTGTCTCCTCGTCTTGAACCACTAGGTCAATAGAAATAGAAACATTGCATTACGCCGGTTGAGAGTTAAAGAGTTCCTTTAGTCAAAAGGTGAGACTGCCATCCTCATGACTCATGACTCCAGCAGAGCTCTTCCCACAGCATGAGAAATGAGGGCTCATTTCCATATTATGCTAAGGGTCCCCATGATAATGCATCTTACAGCTCTCACTACTGAGAATGCCTTGACAAAGCAGTTTGGCGGCGGTAATTAAAGTAAACTGATGCCTTGGAACATTAAGTGCTCGTGAGCCTTCAGTGTGTGATTGCGACTGTGACTGAGCCAGATGAGCAATTTACGAGGCAAAACTTGGAATTTTGTCAGTTTTTCAAAGCTGGTCTTAAATAAATTACGAATCCTGATCAGTCCTATCGTTATCATCATAGATAATGAAACCTCTATCCAGTGGACATGTCCAGGTAATATTTTCTCAAGTAATTTTAAACATAAATTGACAGCAGGATTTTTCTCAATGAAATGGAAACTTATTGCATTGCTAAAGAAGCGAAATAAAAACCAATGCTTTTTCATATAGAGCGAGGACAATGAAGGAAGCCCACTGAGCCCGACGTGTCTGCGTATTTCTCTCGTAAGTAAACTTGTTACCGCACCTTTGGTAAAAGCCAAGTGAGTCCCAATGTTTTGTATTCTTCTGCAGATACTCAGAAAAATGTTGGAACATTGCTCCAACAGCGACCTGCTTCAACTTTCACTTGTGAACAAACAATGGAACTACGAAGCTCGGAGCGTGATGAAGGACCGTGGCACTATCAACGCCCATCTCAGCCCTCACCAACCGTGTACAGAATTAGCTGCCTTCGCGTCACATGTGCGACAAATGAAGATCGTTCCGTACTCTGGAATTTGCCTTTATTTTGATCATCACACGGAGGAAGAGGACCATTATTTGGCGTGTAAAGCGTTGGATTCGTCATTTGCTCTGATTCTTGATCCTCTCCAGTTAAAACACTTTGGAGTTCACTTCAATGAACATTGGGAGCTATACAAGGGGTGCCCTGCATTACTTTTGGTGGAAAAAATTCTACAAGACCACTCAGGGGTACTGCAAAGTTTAAATGTGGGTTTGCCGATCAACTTTCAAGACTTCATTCGTCAAACTATCCAAAAATCCACCTTTCCAGCCCTAAATATCTTGAAACTGCGGTGCAACTCTGAGCGCGTACGAGGCCCTACTATGCGAATGTTTACTGAGACAATTGTACCCCGAGCACCCAATCTGAAAGAAATACACCTTGATCATCCTGTAAATGTCTACAAATATTTCAAGGAAAGCTCAGTAGTGCTTGTGGTTGATAGTGAAATCGATCCACTTCATTACCGTTGGATACGCGGTGGCCTCTTCGGTCCCCTCAGACTGAAAAGAATGCGACTGGAGCTCAAGGCGGGGAGGAACAGAATGGAGATATTCAACCGTGTCGTCCCAGTCCTGCTGCAGTCTTCTTGCACTACACTTCATACGTTGTCCCTGAACTCATTGTTTGCTCCTAGTTTAATGCGTTTCGGGATTCCTTTGGAAAACGTAACTGAACTCACAATACAACTGGACAGCCGAGTAGAACTTGATGTCCCACCAGAAAACATGCCTGCAGATGTGTCCACTTTCTTAAGAATCTTACAAGATTTTGATTTCACTCACATTTTTCCAAAGTTGAATCAGGTTGAGATTTCAAGATCCCACAGCTTCTTACCTCTAGATATAAGTCAGTTCGTTGAGCAAGGGAACGTCATCTCTCAAGAACCTCGTCCAGATCGTGCTGTCAACATCAAACACCTGAAACTCAAACACTCGCCAATGATTGTACCATTTCTGGCCACAATGTTCCCTCGCATTGAAACGCTTTCACTTGAGAACTGGGAAGGACCAGCACCTCCATTTGGGTTGATTTGGGAGCATTGGGCTCATCTGAAGCAACTTGATGTACATGCTCAAGGGGCTTGGCCAGACAATTTGGACAGTTTGTTTTGTGGGCTTTTCCCTGAAGAAGTTGCTCAACTCAGGGAACAAGACGATGAGTATCTCAAGGCTGTGAACATCGTTCCAGTTATGCCGTCCATCATGTGCATGAAGGGTGAGTATAAGCTGAACTTTAGAACAATACAAAGCAAGTGTTTTAACGAAAAATTATGTCTTTTCAGAACTCAGGTCTTTATCACTCTCCAACACGGGAAATGGCTTCGTCGCTGGAGGCATCATGTATCCGTCGTTCTTCCTGTCTAAAGTCACTGCTTTGATTGCCTTCTCAAGATGCCCCAATCTCTCTGTAACTCTCCACGTCTATTCGAAATGGGAAAATGGTAAACTTTGACCTTGTTTTAATTCAATTGGGATTTGCCACATTCTCACTAATAAGGTGTATTTTTTAAATTTCAGCTTGGAGTCACATGAAGAAATATGCCTCCATTGTCATCGTTAAATAGCCCAACAATGTCAACAGTAAACCACGCCCGATTCCAGTAGGTGTTAAGCTACGATAAAGAGATCTCGTTTAAACTTAAAATACCTTGAGTGAAATAATGTATGCGAGCACCCGAAAAAATAATTTTAATTAACTGGCGCCTGCGCGCCCTCGTGCATTATTATTACGAGTCTTTTTTTAAAATGTAAAGAGGTCAAGTAATTAATTAAAAACAATTGGAAAGTACTCTAGTGTGTACAGTTTCATTTCATTAGTTCACTAAAGTTCCACATCGCAGAGGTCAAGGAGATGTTGATCATGAGCACGAAGAGGGTGGAAGGAAATGATTGGATGTTACGTAACAGCCAGAACACAGTAATGTGACATGGCTTTTGTATTAAAAGTCAGTATACCTCAGTTGTAAGACTTTTGAATTCCAACAGAATTTCGTCCAAAGAGATTCTTGGCATCTTTAAATGACGGTCGAGCAGATGGGATTCGATCCCAAGTCAGCGTCAGGAACTCGTAGCTAAAAATATGTATTAGTAAAAGACCATTCATGTAGTTTCCTCTAAAGCCAATATACACACTTACATTTCTTATGACGCCTTTTTTGGGCGTTGTAGCCTCCGACCTTGCTCAAGTTCATCAACAAAGTCATGAGAATAAACTATCCCTGCGTACGGTACTTCTCCACCACTGAATATTTCGAATGCTGTCACTCCGTAAGACCACATGTCAGTCATTGGTGAAAAATCCATGTACTTTAACGATTCAATTGCCATCCATCGCCATGGCAATGGAGTCTAACATTGCAAGCAGTCACATAGTTCTTAGACAAACTCTATTTCTGAAAAGCCATATAGCTTACAAGATTCGTTTTCTTGTAATTTGAAGCCGTGTACAGTTTCCGAGACAGTCCAAAGTCTGTGATTTTGACAACAAAGTTTGGAAATAAGAGTACATTCCGGGCAGCCAGGTCTCCATGTATCACCTAAAATATGTCATATTATTGATTTGTTTGTATTACAACCAAGAGTTTATGCGGAATTTAATTACTATACGCACACTTTTTTCCACAACAAACTCCATTGCAGAAGCAATTTGTTCACAGAAATAACTTAAATGATTTAAACCCAACTTGCTACTTTCTGAGTCCTCAAGTGGCTCTTCAGAAGAAATATTTGTATACAGGTTGGCATCACTTGGATTCTCTGCGTCATTTTGTCGAAGATAACTCAATAGGTCACCATAAGGACTCAGTTCAACGACAGCAATGCAAATCCCTGCGTAAAAAATAATAACTCGTTTTAGCTTTCACAAGATTAAAACTCTCAACTCACGGTCTCTCAGCTGATCCACGACGGCTCCCAAGAACTCAACAATATTCTCTTGTTTCCCGAGATAAGCCATTATTTTGATCTCTCGCAAAAATTGTTTGAATGCTTCAACATCCATCGAAGCCTTGGTGGTCTTGACGGCAACCTTCTGCTCATGAAAGTGCCCACTGACGCAACGGCCAAACTCACCTTCCCCAAGTACTTCTTGAGTATCTAGCAGCCCACGACACATCTCCATCAAAAAATGACATACACATCGAGTCACATTGGAAAGCTTACTCATTTTGAGGTCCACCGCCGGAATTTGGAGACATTCAGGAAAACCAATGCTATCAATATTAACTTCCCTACTGGACCCTGGTGCTAAGGCAGCATTCCCATTCAAAAATCCGTTAATTTCCTCAAAAGTCAATTGCCTCGATGCCTGAAAGAAAACAATTCATCGCAACACGATAAATCCTCCAAAATTTCGTCCAATCTTTTGTACCGTAGATTTCTTATACTTTCTGGCAGCGTAGATGGCGCATGCAATGGATGCGAGCAGAATAATACCCATCACCACGGTTAGGATCACCAAGATAAACTTGTGATGATGAACTACTGTCGGCTATCTCTGTACCGTTAGTGTTCTGGCCCTGGTCATCTGATTTGATAGTGAAAGCGTTCGCACGTAAAACTGTTTCGGCCTCTGGTCCCAGAATTTCGGAACGGTGCACGACATCTAACTGACACAATTGAAGCTTCATAGCCCGTTGGTTTATTCACTCTGTATGATGCAGAATGTGAATCCTTGTCAAGGCTCTGGACCCCATACATTCGGTCAGTCTTCCGGATTGTTCCATTTGAATATTCTACCAGAAACTCAAAGCTTGGAAATACGATGAAGGTTGCTACGGTGCATTCCATTTCGATTTGAATACCGTTCGACGTGTGCAAGTCTGTTTGCACTATCTGCCTGAATGACATGACCGCCTCGGTAGGTATATTACTGTTCGACAGAAAATCTAGACGCATAAATTTTATCAACGTACAACTTGAACTCATTGTTAAAAAATTGATGACTTTTAATGAGGCTGTATTTCATTGATCAACGTTGAAAATATTCAAACTAACGAAAATAATTGCTAGTGTAATTTTTGGTAGCTTTTTGTGGCAGAAGTTTCCAGCCATGATTCATGGCTTGTAACCAAGGTCACAATAAGCTTTCAAAACTAGCACTTTTGAATATTTTCCAGGTTGATCAACAAAATACAGTCTCTTACATTAGCGAGCCCGCTTACATAATTTAGAATTTAAGCCAGTGAAAAAGTATTGCATGTCCCAGATATAGCCGAATGCAGGCTTATATGTTACAAAGCATCTCGCCACTCCTGATTAGAGATCCTATAAAGTCGGAAAATCGTGTTACTCGTACTTAAACCAGCAATACTTACATTTTCTGATTAAGTTTTCAACAATACTTAAACTTACTCGTGACCTGCAAGTGTCAAACTTACAACTTATTAAGTTTACTTACAGCAAAAAAATTCGAACTTACTGGATATAAGTAAACTTAAACATAAGTTTAAGTAGACCAGTTTACTTGACTTAAACTTAACTTACAAAAGTTAAAACTTGTAAGTACACGGTACTAATGTTAATTTTCATTTAAAAGTAAAACTAAATACTTCATTATTGTTGAGAGCGCGCATAATGAAACCAATTATACGCTCGTCCTGTAATGTACTGTGATCATTGATCATCAACTTAACTGTCTTACTGAAATGACTGCAATGCGACTAAGTTGTCCAGTTCGGTTGATAAGCTAAGCCGCCACTTAAAACGCTTGCACATAGTGATTGGAACTACCGCGGCTTTATTAGTCAAGTAGTACGATAAAAGGAGAAGCCATAAATATCACAGGAAAACATTTCCAACTTAAAATCCACGTATTTCCACCAGACTTGGTCAGACTCAAGTATGCAAATTTAAGTATGGGTTTTTCAAGCTTTTGGACTTAATACTTATTAAGTTCACACATGTAAGTATGATTCGCTACTTACTACCCATTCAGGTAGCAATGTCGTGAACTTAACACTTATTTAAGTTTACTTACTTATTTTTTGTAAGTATTAAGTAGGTAATTTGTGAAACTTAAACCCGCAATTACTTAAACTTACTTATTACTCGTAAGTTTTACTTAAACTTACTAGGATCTCTACTCCTGATGTTGGAGGATCCTGCACTATTTTCCTATTTTGACGCCATGAAATATTTCACAAACCTAAAATTGTTCAATTGCTTTTGGAAACATTTAATAAGCTATTAAACCATACCCGGCTTCACGAGGGTAAATCGTGCTGATTTTCTCACCGAGAACAATGGTATTCGACGTTCTGAAATGAGTTTGACCCTAGGAACGTAAATGAGCATTTCATTAATATGATACAATTCACTTGTATTCTCAAGGAAAGAAATGAAACTACGATTATCATCACTATCATAACGTCTAAAGATGCAAATACCCTTGAAGCTTGCAGCACTAACCTCCAATGTTGTTAGCTGAAGTTCACACTCAAAGAGCGTGGAACAGGGAACCAAATTCATATGGAAGTTCTCCATCCATTTTTGTGGTACTGTACAATATAAGCCTTTTAAAGGTCCGTTAGTATCATTTTCAGTTCCTTCCAATCGAGCCTTGATATGTTTAGCTATTGAATACAAAAAACTTAGTTCCCTTGATAATCTCCAAGCCTTACGCAAACTAACTGCTAGGGTCATATGTCGTCATGTAGACTGCAGATGTGTTTGAACTACAAATGTAAACGGCTTCCATGTCTTTCTCTGTCTTTACCCGAAAACCAAGTCTTGGATCATAATCGGCCTCAGCTGACTCAAACGATTGAGCTAGGTTCTACATGAATCCGCATTCATCAGTTCTTCCCGTATTCGGTCGCAACATTTCGTTTATTGGATTAGATAACTTGCATACCTTTACGATGCAGGCTTCAGTATTGATAAAGTTTGCGTATGAAGTTGAACCTTGTACACAACTGTCCGGGTACGACGTAATGGCATTAATATAATCGGAACAAGTATTTTCGTGATCTCCATTGCAGTCAGCCTTTTCAAATTTTGACCCTCGTGTCACAGTTTCAAATGCACACTTGTAGTCTCGGATACAGTCCAGCCATTCTTGTAGGAGGAAAATGGATTAGTTATGTACTTACATTGAAAGAGGAACTTGCAAAAAGAATTACGGTTTCCAGTTTTATTGGAACTTAGTTGTCGCCCTGCGTCATTCCATAAATTTTCGGAGATGTTGTACGGACAGGAAATGGCACAGTTGGCTTCAATGCGCTCATCACGAGGAAAGCAGTTAAAACATTCAGGTGATACCTTTGACATCATCATCTACGGAATTATTTGACAAAGCATTAGTTGGTCATAATTGTCCACTTATGCATAGTAATAGAGGCTAGCTGGACTCACTTCGCTTTGCCGCAGTTTCTGTAGCCTTATTGTACTAGTATCTAAACTCGGGTCAAATTTGGACATGACGCACGGTACAATCAATTGCCCCTCTCGATGTGGTGACCTCGGTAAGAAACGAGTGATCCGATCTACCCAATGGCGGTAAGCGTTAGCTGGACTTCCTGAGCAATGCGAGCATGACCAATAAAGTGATTACTTGATTACGGATACAAATACAACGCAGTATCAAAATTTGAAACCTTACTCTGAGCAATGTAAATCTCAGCAGCCAGATTCGAATCGTTGTAACTTTCGCATCTAATCATTCCGTGCATGATTTCATTGAAATGGATGTGGTAAAAGTAAAGTAAATTTAAACCATTCGTGGTGACGATATTCGAGACGGGATTAACTCGGAAATCCTGAAGGTAACAAAAAAGTGTAGTTCAAAAAAATGCCAAGTAATATTTTATGGAATCTTAATTACATCATCTGTAGTTAAGATCCAGTGCAAGGGCTCATGAAAGGTGCAGGACACGGTTAGCGATCTCGTATCTCCACTCTCGTAGTAGTAGACTCCATACGTGTTATTTCCGAACTCCAGAGGCGCAGTTGAAGCAAAGTTGGTCGGTTCACATTTAGGGTCGGATAGTGGACAGGAGCTGTACTTCATCACAGGATTACTAGTGACTGCAGTGAGTAGAAAAAATAAGGCACAAGCACATCTCGTCTTCATCTCAGCCTTACAATGTGTTCGACCGCTCAAGCCTTATTGGCGAATACGAACAAAATTGGCGCAGACACAAGCAGCAAGTGTGATATTGAGCGAAATTTTGTGGAATGCTACAGGACATTTAAGTAGAATTTCATGAATGTTGAATTTGTGGTTGCTATTCTATTTTCTTTTCCTCTTTGAAGTCCAGTGATCCTACAATGCTTTTCTGCTAGCAATTTTAAAGAACAGAGCTTACCCAAAACCAAAGAAAAAAATAAACAGCATAAACTTTAATTCGTGGTCCCGGCATAGACCACATTCATTTTGGAGTCAAATAGAGGCTAACATAAGTTCGAGGGAAACAAATTCTGCAAAAACTTCTTTTCCTCGTTCGTTAGTAGTGTGAACAGCCGTCACTTTTCGTCAAACTATGCGGTTATGTAAACGGAAGAGGACAGTACAGAATATTGCAGTATGTAAATAAATCTAAGCAATATATAAATATGCTAGTAAAATGGTTTGCAACAATTCATTTTGTGTTGGCAATAAGTGTTTTATTCACAGGCGCATGCACAAGCGATAGTATGATTTTTTGGGAAATGGCATTCAGCTCGACACTAGAAGACACTCCTGCCTAGTTAATCGAACTTGGAAGATTGAACAGATTCAGAATCTACAGTTGTGAATAAGGAGACAACTTACCCGAATTCTATGATTTTAATTGTCCTTATAACATGAAATTTCCACAGTTTATGAGGTATTCTAGTTCGAATATCTCTGCTAAGTAGAATATGATGACTTGACAGTGTGAGCACAACAATGGCAGCGCATGGGGAAGTGACTTGGGAGTGCGTGCATTATTAGTGATTTCTTGCGTGGTGTCTCACGTCATAACAGAGTTCGCACATTCATACTTATTGTCTATCACACCTAGTGCATTCCTAAAGAGAGACGGCTAAAGAAAACCTTTGCTTCCTCAAATGACGGCCGAGCATATGGGATTCTGTCCCAAGTCAGCTTCATGAACTGGTAGCTACAAATAATGTTTCAGTAAATGACAAATTCATGTAGCTTCCATCCTAATATACCACTTACATTTCTTCTGACACATATTTTGGGCGTTGCAACCTCCACCCTGCCTCCAATTTATCAACAAATTCACGAAAAGCAATCCCTGTGTAGGGTACTTTTCCCATGGTGAATATTTCGAACGCTGTCACTCCATAAGCCCACATGTCAGTCATCGGTGAAAAATCTATGTACTTCAATGATTCTACAGCCATCCACCGCCATGGCAATGGCGTCTGAAGTTGCAAAAATTTGCATTATTCTGTGACTACGTACTGAAAAAATGCAATTCTCAAAGCTTACCACACTCTTTTTCTTGTAATTGGAAGCCGTGTATAATTCCCGTGATAGTCCAAAGTCTATGAGTTTGACAATATTATTTAGAAACACGAGTACATTTCGAGCAGCTAGGTCTCCGTGTATCACCTGGCCAACCAGTCAAATTTTTCAGATCAAACTTAACAAACGAATAAGAGTTTTAGTTTAATTTCTACAAAAACATTTTTTTCACGACAAACTCCATTGCTGAAGCAATCTGTTCCCAAAAGTAACTCAAATGGCTTGTTGCCTTCAGAGCCCTCAAGCGGCTCTTCAGGAGACATATTTGCGTACAGATTGACGTTTTCTGGATTCTCCCTACTATTTTGTCGAAGATAACTCAATAGTATACACAATTCGTTAACCTAAAATACCATTTGGTACTTACTCATATCGGTACTTCCAGGATGTTCAAGTTAATTCCATTTCAAGCAATGTCACCTCAAATGGCTCTCACCTACAGTACCGTTACCACATCCACTTCAATGAAGCCCGACCCGGGCTAATAAGATGCGAAAGCTACGAAAACCCAGATCTGGCTGCGGAGATTTTTATTGCAAAGCGTAAAGGACTTTATACTTTTGTGAAAATGCATTTATTTTAAAAGGAAATTGCTAACATTCGTAATGGTGGAATTTCTTAGGAGATCCAAGTTACGACTACTTCAAAGTGAACCACTTGCTCCTAGAGTACTTTCCTAGGACAGCACCCCAGCGAGGTGGGCAACTGATTGTGCCATGCACGATGTTCAGATTTGACTCGAATTTTGATGTGAAAACAATTAGGCTGAAGAAGCTGGCACGAAGCGACGTAAGTTTAACTGAATAACATGATTGGAACTTGGAGGAAAATATGGAAATAATGACGCTTAATTAATCTACTAATGAGGTAGATGTTAGAACCAAAACTAACTCGCGAATGCGTGAGCTGTTTCCCAAATCCTGATAATGAGCACGTAGAAGCCAACTGTACAACTTCGTGCCCATATGGAATTTCTCAGAGAATATGGAATGATGCAGGCAAACCGCGTGTTGACAACAAAACCGGAAATCGTAACTCTTTTCGCAAAGATCTTTCCACATTGCACAATGTTTAACCGTAGCTACCAGACTGGTTGGACTGCGTCCGAGATTCCGAGTGCGCCTTTGAAGCCTTGACGAAGGCACCAAAGCCCGAAAAAAGTGACTGTACCGGAGACGTGGAAGAATGAGCAAATATTTGAGCTCCAGCAGACGTCACATACAGCTTCAAAGAGACTGAAGGTACCGGCCAATGCTGGTGCTTCAGTGGTATCAATCAGGTGCCGTGGACTTTTCAGAAATTCTGAAAAACACGTCGAAGCAAAATTTATGATTGAGTCGGATGCAAATGCACCATACTTTGAAGCTGATCCGAAGGTATCACAAGGGTACGTTGTGTTAATCTTAACCGTAACATGCATTGTTCTTGTGCTCGGTGCAGTTGCTTGTGCGATCTATGGTGTCAGGAAACATAAGAAGTCACGGGTAAATTATAAGAGTGCATCGCCAGTTTGGAATTTTTATCTTCCGTAATAAGTCAGAGTTTTCCTGATTTACAGGAATTGAGGCAATTGACACTAGATGAGGTTAACAAAATTTTGAATGGAAACTCTGGCATAGGAACTGGATCTGGTAATGAAATAAACGTTGATGGACTTGGTTTTCCTGAATGTTTTCAAATTCCACCCACGGACCTAAAAATGTGTAAGCTTTCCATTGCAACTGATATGTGTGACTTTGTTCAATGGAGGTCTTTTTTATAGATACCCAAGGAGTACTCGGAGAGGGTCAGTTTAGTCGTTGTGTTATTGGGGACTTTCATGACAAGAAAGTTGCCGTCAAGACTACGAAGGCGTCCATGGACGTGGATGCATTCAACGAATTTCTGCGAGAGGTGAAAATAATGGCTTATCTTGGGAAACATGAAAATATTGTCGAGTTCCTGGGAGCCGTTGTGAGTCAGCTGAGAGACCGTGAGTTGCGTGTATTATTTTGTATGATAATTTAATGCGACTTCTGACTATTTTATGAAGGGATATGCATTGCTGTTGTTGAACTGAGTCCTTATGGTGACCTAATTACATCATCTGCGGTTAGTATCCAATGTAACGGTTCGTGGGAATTACAGGACATGGACAGTACTTTCGTTTCATCGATCTCATAATAGAGAACGCCAGTGGCGATATTGCCGAATTCCAAGGGTGAATCAGAAGCAAATGTCGTTGGTTCACACATGGTGTTGGATAGGGGACAAAAACTGTACTTCATAACAGGATTCCTAGCGACAGATGTTAGCAGAACAAAAAGAGCCCAGCTGCTATACATTATAATCTAATCCCACAACGTGTCCAACTGTTCTGGTCTTACTTGGAGATTAGAAGTGAAATGTACACAGAGCACACAGAGGGAATGGATATGGATGTGGTGTTCCCACTTCCCACCTAGAATTTCCTCCTGCACTTTTTCCTCACCCGTGGTTCTGTGTCACTTATCTATTTCCTTTGACATAAGTACAAATTCTGAGCTGGATGTCGTTTCGTCGTATTTAGTGAGACCTTCATTCGAGACGGAAAAAATGTTTGCAAAGTCTATTTTTTAATTTTTTTGTAAACAAGGCGACTTTCTGCTAACTTGGTGAGCCTAATAAGTCACGAGCACACTTTATTTGTTACTATTTGTAGTATCCAGTTCCACCATTGACAATTTAGTTGCAACAAAAAGCATGAAGTTATTCTGCAAGCTAAAGGCCATTTGTGGGGCAAGAGACGGATTATTTCGAAACAAAAGACAATTACGTTTGTTCAGTTCATCTCAAACGAATGATGAGTAGCCTTAGTAATGAGAGGTAGACAACAAAGCTGAATTATCAAGTATTTCTTTATTTGATACATGCTTGTTTTTAAGATTACTTCAGGATTCAACTAAGAAGGAAATAAGTTTATGTATTGGTTGTTTTGTGTTGTCAAAACAACTTTACAGTTCACCGTTCACCACAGTCAGTGAGGATGACTCTCTCCGAGGTCTTTCACACTCTGGGATCTGTAACCCTCTAATGGTCATCTAACTGTATGGAAATATAGACGAAATTTGGTGTAATACGAACTCATGCGCCACCCTGTAAATAATTCCTTGCTTTTAACTTTGTCCTTAATGATCTCTTCTGGCGAGTCTCAGTAAGTAACTAACTAAATCAACTAAGAGAGTGCGATCTGCGGCTCAGTGGTTAAAGTCGTACCTCAATAAGCAAAGGACTCGACGGACGCAAGTTCAATTCTGACTGGAAACTGAAGCTGTAACTGGATGCGAAAATTCTAAACTTTGTCTCTTGACGCCCCAGGCTTCCTGCGGAGTCACCCATACAGTTAACTAATGTGATGTAATAATTTGAGATAATTACTGTAATGTAATGTAGTGGTTGTTCATTCCTGAAAATTAGACTACTATAGTCTGAGGATTTTAACAATAAAGCCAATAATACAATACAATAGCGGACCGCCAAGTAACATTTACACAGTTAGATTAGAAGAGATTAAATCATGAACACCCTGGAGACTTTTTGGAGAAACAAATTCCAGCCATTGACCATCGTAGGAGTCATGAAAGTAAATAAAATATCGCATAATGCCTCAGTGTGCAACTGTCATTACATGAACACATTCAGAATCTGCCACCACGAAGGCAAAGTAAAGCTTTCCAACCGCTACTCAGATTGAATGACTTATAAAATGATGAGGAACTACAAAGGAAACTATATCCTGCAATAGACGGTTCCTCATAAAATCTTTCTTTCCATAGC
>JAQIWI010001123.1:0-18832 GCA_034698825.1 Deuterosminthurus bicinctus | reverse complement strand
AAAGCTGAACTTGTACTACAGACTTGTTCCTAATAATAATTCTTCCCCTTTAGTGCACAAAGTTTTTCAACTACTACTACGACATTCTTTGTCTTATTCAACAATTCCCAATGGTAAGACGGAGATTCGATGTGAGATTATATTTGTTTTCCTTTGATTTGCATCGGTGTGTGTTGCATCGATTAGGCTTGTTGTTTATAGTGCGATTTGTTGGATCACAGCTGCATCGGCTTCACTTCTGTAGTTCAAGCTGTACGGAATTTTTTATTAAATTGTGTTTTATGAGCGGTAGCGGTATTAGAGTAAGTTTGGTGTAAAATATATATGCGAGAGAGCGATAGAGAGAGAAAGAATTAGGAAAAGTATGACGTCCTGATTTTGACCTAAATCTCATCAAGCTAGTAGTGTCGGCACTCGAAGAAGAAGAAGAAGCCGCTGCCGTGAACAATACAGTGCATAACAAACGTTGAAGTAGTAACGCTATCATTATATTATTATTATCATCATCATGGAGATTGGCTGAAAAGGTTTAAGGGCACATATATTCTAAAAATATAAAAATTCCCTCAGAAAATAGCTCTGTGAATTTCCACTAGTAGTATAACATAATGTGTGAGGTGTATTAGTAGAGTTTTGCTTGAGTATATAGACTTGATCGTTGTGGCAAAGCCTTTCTCACAGCATAGAAAGGAGCGTAAGACATTTTATGTTGGAAAAGTGTTACTGCAGTCTGTTTAACCCTGGGACTCAAAGGGTTGTAAGTAGGTCAGCGTTCGTCTATATGCACATAGAATGCTGAAGAAAGGGAGCCTGCTGACGACGACTATGTACGTGTAAGATGAAATGCCGCCGGAGCACATTGGACGATGTGTGTGTGTGTGTTAGAGCGAGTGAGAAGCATGGTTGGTGGTGGTACAACTGACTAGCATCACCAGTTCTCTCTCCCCTGTAACTTGAATCGATATTATACTTTCTTAGGTCTTTAGTATGAGATGGGAAACATGAATGATATAGTCATTTAATCATCCATCATGATAAAATCAATTATGAGCTGGTTATTACAACCTTGGACGGATCGGTCATCGCCTTTGTCTTACAGTGTGATTGATTTCAGTCTTTTGTCAACCATTTGTCTCTTTTTCAGTTACATTGGTGTCCACGTTGACTCAGGTTGCACTGGGTTTCATGATAAAGGATTACCATTTGGTGGGCAAACCAGAAGGATTTCTTTGGCCATTATTATTTTTTTACCAAGTAGTTTAGTTAGTATTTCTCCTAATATGTGTGTGTGCTGCTCTGAAGAGGCTTTTGTTATCCCTCCAATATGTTCTGCCAAACGTTGAGCATGTCACTTTAGGTTGCATTTATCCTTGAAATGCGAAGGTTACACCATGTTTTATTGTTATATTACACCAGAGTAGTAGCAGTGAGGGAGTTAGTTGTTGCATCCCCCCTCTCTCTCCTCTGTCTATGGCTCACTAAACTTGTAGGCAGGACTATATGCTAGTGGCAGCAGTTTGATTTCATTTAGATAGTTAAAGTCTCTCTCTAACACTTTCCATGTGTGTGTGTGTATGTGTGTTTGCTGAGTAATAGAATTTTAGTGCTTGAAAAGGAAAAGGAAGTGAAGGAGTATTGTGAGTGTGCGTGTATTGTAAATGGCCGTAATAGGATTCAGGTTATGTAGGAAATCGTCAAGGATGCTCTTGGTCAAAGCTTCGTAATGGATGTTAGTGCCGATGAATTTCCAAGTCAGGTAGGTTGTGAGGCGTTCACACATGTGAAGGAGTTGATTTCTTATGCACTCTCTCGGCTTCGCCTCTTCTTGCACAGCTTGTTTTTTTTGTTCTCGTGCCTTTGTCTTTTGACTGACTGCAAATGTAAATGCTTCTTTGGTATTCATCCATGCATATATGTTCAATTATTCCATTCCCCTTGGACGATTGGGTGGGGGTGATGATGATGATGAGGATGGCGGCGTTGGTGTCTATGCAGTTGTTGCAGCAAGTTAGCCAGTGGGCTTTGATATTGACTATTGACCATGACTGATGCTGCACCATTGATGAGTGTGCTAATTATCATGTGTGCTCTTGTTTTTTATCTTTCAGAAGAATCTTCTATAGCCCTGGCTGTTGAGATTAAATTGAAGACAGAAAAACAGATTCAATCTGGAGAAGTAACCATAGGATGCCCCCACCATTAGGCGACGAAATGATCGGAATCAAAGAAGAAGTTGGGGAGGACAGTGACCGGGGCAGTACTAGTGGCCACGGTGGTAGGCGGAGTCAGAGTGGAGACTGGGAGAGTATGATCGACTATGATGGATACAGTCCTCAAGGTAAATTCATTTGCTTCTTCTTCTTCTTCGTTCGTAAGATTAAATTGCATAACCCATTTCCCTTGTTCTTTGCATAACAACACACGTGCGACTTAAGGAAGGCATTTAAAGAGTAGAGCGTATACTTATTAAAATCTACCTTCACCTTGTCACAAACAATTCAAGTTTACATGAAGCAAGCAGCGAGGAATAAGCTTTGCTTGAAGGCGGCATTCTTTTTTTATACTCGACTGCAAAAGCCTTCTTATATGTGTGAAGCAGGCAGGAGCAGGAACGAGCGAGCGGGATAGAATAAGAAAGCTGAAAGCTGGTCAAATTCCATACTGTGTCTATTGATAGCATATGATGATAATAATTGGATTCAACTGTCTTCTACATATCACAACAACTCCCACTCACAGTCAGTCAGCAGACTTTTGGCTTTATCACCGTCGCATATCATCATCATGGCAAAAAAGATTATCGGAGTCGAACTAAATTCAAACTTTGTTGTGTATGTGAAGAGACTCTGTAATATGTAAATTGTTCACTCTTGAAAACTCACTCTTGTGTGTACTTTGTGTGTAATCAGACAAGGGAGGTGGTGGTAGGAGGATGCTATTGGCCGTGCCACTGTACCTTGAAGTGGTTTAATTTTTCATCTATTACATACTTGAGCTAATAATTCAGGGACAGATTTCAGTGTAACGACATGTGTGAGCTCATCATTATACTGCTAATCCGGGGGGATATGTGCAGCAATAGTAATATCTTGAACTGTGGCTCCGTGACCTCAGATTACCATTCATGCTTAGTGCATGCAGATTATTATTCTAGTTGGCAAGCAATTGAGAAGAGGTAATACAAACAGAACTGCCAGAGCACACACATACTGCCTAAAAATCAAATCTCTGTCTCTCTCTCTCTCTCTGCTTCTGGCTATTAAATAGCAAATGGAACAGCCTGTAATAACATGCGTGATTCAGACTTTTACACCGATTCAACTCCCTTCTTCACATATTACAATAAATGAGTGAGTTCGTTCATGGCACATTCTCAGACAAATTGGATGCACGGAATGATGACTCTGGTCGAGGTTGCTGTGGTAACATGATTTGTTTCCTTAAAAGGTCCTTGATGTGAGAAAGGATTTTACAAATTTTAAGGACCTTGCTTAAGGTTATTGCCGACGTTTTCCCACTTCATCCATCGTCCTTTCTCTCTGTTATTATTATAGCTCCTCACGCTCAAATCCAACAACGTTTCATGGTAATTAATAGCAATAGCTCTATTATTTTGTCTTCAGGCCCTTGCCGGCGACACTGGCGCACGTCCGTGCACCGGAGAGAGACCTTCAGAATGTAGCATTTTCCTTTGCAAATGTCATCATAACACTATAATGTTTATGTAAACTATCTCTCTCTCTCATTCTAGCTGCTATAGCAGCGACGGTGTGAACCTCCTCGCAATGTACACAAAAGTGAAGAGGAGAGTGAAGCCAGATAAAATTGAGCAGAGACCGATGGCTTCTCGTCTGCATAAAACATGATGCATTATCCATGTGTTAGCTAGCACACACGGAGTGTATACTGTACGTGTACGCGCTACGAGAGTGTAAGTGACTGACGACTATTCGTGCAGGGAGAGAAATATGTAAGGGCGAAAGAGAGCGAGAGAGATAGATAGATAGTTAGATGTATAAGGATGATTACAGCACAGCATGTTAATCAGACGTGTAGAAAAAAGGGTTATATGTCTTTAGCCGTGGGCTTATGCAAGCGCAAATACTAATCGTAAGTTAGCTGTGCGAGTGCACGTAGGTGTGTTTGAGTATATGTGTGTGTGTATGTGCGGCTGACTGACTGAGGCATTTCGCTCTCACTGCAAAGACTCCTCAAGTTTAGTGCCATATAAAGTCGATGTACGCAGAGCGTAAACACGAGAAAGGATTGGACTCTGTCAGTTGATTGCTGACAGTGAGAGTGTGTGGAAGTGCAAGTTGAAAACGCACCATAACTATTACCTTCTTATATATATATATATATACACACACACACGTCTCTCCATAATACCACTTAACATTCATTAGTTTTTCAACAAGAAGAAGAAGAAGAATAAGAGGACGACATACACACACCTTGAAAAGTCCCACTATTAGTTCCATCCTTGTACCTCAGAAACTGACACAGAGACTGGACGGAGAATCAAGTTTGCTGTATCCAGTTTCTCCAGTTTTCGTACCTAAGTCATTACACCTTTAGAAAACTATTTATACATTGGACATTGGAGCGGCGAAGGAAGAAGTGGGCTCAAGCTCAGTTGTACAGTTGTTGTCCGCTGAAGGATAGTTTTTTCTCATTCACAGTCCTCGTACCTTAATAAGTGTTTAATCTGTGTTAAATGTGACGTTAGTTTGCTAAAATATATTCTTCTATACACAATCATGCCGGAGAGTGAAGTTAGTTCAACGGTGCTAAATCAAGACCTAAAAGACTTGTGGTCCGCACATGACACCCACCTTTATATTGGTATATAATAAAGTTTTTCATTATATTGGCATTAGTTTTATTCAATTTTTTTAAAATTTGTTTTAAGGGTGCAGGTGCGTGTATGTGTGTGTGTGTGTGTGTGTTTGTCTAGTGGCATTCCGCATTTTTTTTAAGTGTAAGGCTCTTGTGTGTACATAGAGAGCCTTCATTCCGCTTTTGTGTAGAGCCTTCATTCCATAGATGAAGTTCATGGGAGATTGTATTAAAAGAAAGAGTTGTTGGTCGTAATAGTAGTACGCAATAATGAATGGTAAAGATAGATTACGTATGTATAATTCGCCTGTGCTCTTGTCCTCTCTTACGCTGCACATAGTGCGCGATTGGGGAGGAGAGAGAGAGAGAGAGAGAGAGAAAGAGCATGTACTCTGCTGTGTAAGAGAGGGTAAAAATTGTTTACTTACTATTAGGGTTGAGTGACATGGTAACCTTGAAATGACTTTGGTTCCATTCTGAACAACGTTGTGGTATAGAAGGTATATTCTCATTCGCTCATCCTCCACAGTCGTGCTCTATAGTGGACTCGTCCTTACTTCTTTGTATTTTGTATATATATACAAATGTGTGTGGTGGCTGGATATACGTGATTTTATTATACTTTTTTTCCTATTACAACAATCTCACATGCTTTTGCTAGTTTAGGTTATTCTTCTGTGGCTGAAATGGCTGTAGGCGAACTCACTCACTTGCTCACTACGTCTTCCTTTTGCTGGCATTCATACACACACACACACACACATGCTAGTAGATTCTCGTGAGTTTTTAGTCGCCTGGATGCATGCCACTGCGCCTAAAAGATTATTAGAAAAAAAAGCTCATGTCCCCTGCTGAAAAAGCTCATACCTACATAAGACCTTGAGAGGATATAGAGTGAGATTTGGCTATGTCAAGTTAAACATCAGACACACTCACTCAGTGTAGCTATTATATGTCAGCAAGCACACACACATACACTAGTGCATTTAGACGCGCAGGAGGCGGAGTACTTGAGAATTCCCAGCATCGTGTGCTGCTGCTGCTATTATATATCGTCCATTGAACTATGCTGCAAGTGCTTCACTCTTAATCTCCTCACGTATTATATGTAATAGTATAGTAGTACCTGTATATTCTAGTAGTGCGTGGTGGATATAGACTTGGGCTTAAATGCCAGCGAGCCAGCCAGCATGCTGTAGCAAGTTAGGAACGACGAAGAAGAAGAAGGAAACTCAGTGAGTGTGACCAAAGGGTTCACCATGCATATTGCATAGTCCATGGACCCACAGGGAATGTTAGTTGAGCATGGATATTTGTGGTACTCTGACTGGTTGTTGGAGTGAACTATTATTATGACAAGGTTGTTGGCTGCTTTGTGCCTGCTCCTGCTACACGTATATACTACGGGAGGTATTTTCCTGGAAATAAATGACTGTATGATGAATGAGATGAGGATAAAGGAGTATGGAATTCTTCGTGTCATTTACACCTTGACGTAATAACCTTTCTTGTCATCCATCCATTTCCATCTATATAGCATGAGCAAGAAGGGGAATATGGCACTTTACTGGTCAAGTGTACTACTACTACTACAGATTATGAGATGAAAAATAGATAAACTGGAGCTTTATTCAATGGGTGAAGCATCCTTGGCCTTTAGTATTATAATTATAATTTAAGATGAGTAACTCTTGTGAAGGGAAGAAACTTTATAATTCCCCTTTCATCTTCTTCTCTCTAAAGTCTTCACTCACTGCATTCTCAATAAAAATAATGCTCAAGTACACATAAAAGGCAATGTGATATATGACTCGTGCGAGAGCCTATCTCACCCTCGCTCTTGTGCACATATTATTATTATTACTCATGGCTGTTACTGCGGCTGCTGCTGCTTGCTCATGTCTTAAATGTCGAGGACATTTGGAGAGTTAACATCGTCTGTTGTCTGACAAGCTGTGAGGATGTTGCAAGAGGGCCTGCATAGTTTGACTCAGCACAAATGAATGGTTGGGGCTGGGTGTCCTTGATGGTGATGATGATGGCGGTGGTATGGGATGAGAGCGATTTGTGAGCGATTTTATAACATGTGCATTTACTTTTGACTATTTTCAGGTCGGAATGACTGCACAAGTCCATTGTATGAAACGGATGGGACGACGAAAAAGAAAAAAGGCCCGGTACCGAGACAGCAAGAAGAACTTTGTTTAGTTTGCGGTGACCGGGCATCCGGCTATCATTATAATGCACTAACCTGTGAGGGGTGTAAAGGTATGTGAATCTTTCTCTTCTGTAGTAGTAGCAGCCTTGACCCAGGCTTAGTTTTATTTTTTTTTCTCTGTGGGCGAGAACTATGTAACTAATTATTATGACTTTTATGTGGGACGATGACAATGATGTATGAACTAATGTGTTTCTGGTTGTGGCATTATAGGTTTCTTCCGGCGAAGCATTACCAAAAATGCGGTTTACCAGTGTAAATATGGGAATGATTGTGAAATTGATATGTACATGCGGCGAAAATGTCAAGAGTGTCGACTTAAGAAGTGCCTCACGGTTGGCATGAGACCAGAGTGTGAGTAGTCTTTTTCTTTCTATCATTCTTTCTTTCTTCTCTGGTGTCATTGAGGAAAATGAGGAGATTTTTGGGAGCAAGGTGACTGAAGAAGAGGAATGATTTTGGAACTTGTGTCTGTTTCTATAGGTGTCGTACCTGAATACCAATGTGCAGTTAAGAGAGAAGCTAAGAAAGCGCAGAAAGATAAAGAGAAACCAAATTCAACGACACTGTCTCCCACTCCGACTACAAAGAATAATTTAAATCATATGGATATTGAAATGAAGGTATGTTTTCTTCGATATCGATTGGCTATAACAACTCTAACGAGTTCAATGTTCCAGGGAAAGTGGGCAACATGTGGATGAATTATTAATGAGTGACAGAGTGACTATTATTGATGGTTCCCTTTCTTTTGATTTTTTTAGGAGGATAGCCTGATAAATCCGACTACAAATTCACCTAATGGAAGTTTAATTAAGAGTCTGAGTAGTATGAATGGTCGTAGTAATGGTAGATGCCTAAGTCTTGAGCAAGAAGAACTAATTAATAGGTTAGTGTTTTTCCAAGATCAGTTTGAACAGCCGTCAGAAGAGGATCTTAAGCGATTGTCGGTAAGTTGTTATCTCTTTTTTTTTATCTATAACTACTACTTTTATGAAATTGCATGGTTTTTCCCGTTCTCGCCATTCTACTCTCGGAGTTTTTCCAGCAGTTTTTATTATGACAATAGTGTCATTATTGAATTGTCTCTAGCACTTTCTTCATGCCTGTCCTTTCCACTCAGTCAGTAGTGTAGTCACAACAACAGACAAGCAGGATTCTCACGCTGTTGTGCCTTTATGTGTGTTGTCTATAAATTTTTACGCTTTGCCTAAACGTACGTAACTTGACCTCCTTATTAATAATGATTGTTTGTCTGCTGCTGCTACTACTACTACTCCTGCGTCTTCTGTTTATTTTCCCTTCTCTCTTTCTCACTGTCTCTGTCTTGTCTGTCGTCTGAGAGTCCTACATGACCACTTTGCATCAGCACCTTGTGATTCTATGTATACGAATGGAGTGAGTGAGTATGCATGTTGTAATACGTCTGTCTGCTCTGTTATGTCTTCATTGACTCATTATTGATTTGTGTGCGTGTGTTCACCGCTCGTATTTCCTTTCTGTCTATCTGCGTAATCCGATGAAGGGATCTTTAGTTTTGCTGATGATGTTAATGATGATAATGTAGTATGAAATAATAAAAAAGTGGGAGAGAAAAATGGAACAGGATGAGGAATGTCCTTGCATAATGTGCGGATATTTGTAAAAATGATTCTCTTCTTTCACTATATATTCGCTTTCTTGTTTTTCCCCCGTGTGTGGCATCATTTAGGGTTTACCAAGTGAGGGAGAAGATGCGTCTGAAGTGAGGTTTCGGCATATAACTGAAATGACTATACTTACCGTCCAACTCATCGTTGAGTTTAGTAAGAGACTACCCGGGTTTGATAAGCTGGAACGGGAAGATCAAATTACCCTTTTGAAGGTAAATCTCTCTCTCTGAGATATTTTTCTAATTCGTTTTTTTCTCTGTTTTTCTTTTGGTGTGCTCTGGTGAAAATTGTTATTGAAAATGAACACCTGATGTGATGCTCCTACTACTACTACTACTACTACTACTACTACTGCTCCTACTTGGTCACTACTACTCAAGGACAATGTGACAGCAGATCAATTCGAAGATTCGGAAGCAAAATTTAAACATATAACTGAAATGACTATACTGACGGTACAACTCACGGTTGAGTTCAGCAAGAGATTACCCGGCTTTGATACTCTGTTACGGGAGGATCAGATCACGTTGTTGAAGGTACACACATCATACACACACAGGCTCACACCGAGTCAGTTTAGCGAAGGTCACTCACACTGCGCCGACAGTGTGCGTGATAGAGGGATATTTGTTCAAGTTTGACGTCAGTATTCAGCAACTGGCAATTTATTTCTCTCACACAATGTGTCCGCGTGTGTGTACAGAGAAGACAACCAACACTTGTATACTCAGCTAATGTTATTATAGATGGAGAAGAAAGATGATGGAGGAGAAGAAAAGGACGAAGAAGTACATAAGGGATATATATATATGTGTGTTCATCTGTTAGCTCAATAACTGTTCCTTTGATATTGTATAGCATTATGTTGGAAATGTACCACAGTGATAATTTAATTGGAATCGGAGCGTCACGTGGTGTTTTTTTTTGTATTATTTAATTACGATTGATTGATAATTATATTGGCTGTGTTTTTGTGGGCTGGGGAAATTGAATCTTGTGGGATGTCGCTAATGAATTCTGATCTGGATACTTGCAGGCCTGCAGTAGTGAGGTGATGATGTTGCGGACAGCTAGGCGCTATGACTACTCCAGTGACACCATCGTATTCGCCAACAATCAACCCTATACCAGAGAAAATTACAACACGGCAGCTGTGGGCGATACGGCTGATCCTTTGTTTAACTTTTGTCGGCATATGTGTACCATGAAAGTTAATAATGCGGAGTATGCTTTACTTACGGCTGTTGTTATATTCTCGGGTAAGTCTGACTGAATGCTCCCGCTCGCTATCGTCTAAATCAGTCCTCGTCGTCCCTCCTGCTGAACTTAAAAGCTAGTGTGGCTTTCTCTGACGCTGTCAACCACCCAGACAGACAGATTGCGCCGGCTGTCACGACGGCACGGGCTCGGTCGTTAAAGTTTACAAGGTTGTTCTCTTTGTGTGTGAATGACTGGGAAAGTTATGAGTGTGCGAATGTATAATGTGCAACCGCAGACGATGAGTGGAGGAAAGTTGGAAAACTTTATTGAATAGAGCATGATGTGTGTGTATGTGTGTGTGGGTTTCTGTACAGAAAGAGTTTGCGGGTCTAATTTGACGGCAGTTGAGAAAGTCAGGCTATATTGATGACAGAGGAGATGAACTTGGTTATAATGAACTCAGATTGTTCTCTTGATTGGAAATGAATAGAAAAAAGTTAATGGGATGTTTTGTGTTTTCTCCATGCAGAACGTCCTTGTCTGCTAGAGCCAAGAAAAGTGGAGAAGATTCAGGAGATTTACCTTGAAGCACTCCGGGCCTACATTGAGTACCTCCATCCAGTCAGGCCTGGTAAGTGGGAATTTCTCTGGCCTTGGTTATCTCGGGGTCAATGACGTTAGTTAGA
Organism: Deuterosminthurus bicinctus; assembly: GCA_034698825.1. Lineage (NCBI taxonomy): Eukaryota > Metazoa > Arthropoda > Collembola > Symphypleona > Bourletiellidae > Deuterosminthurus > Deuterosminthurus bicinctus. Next base: position 8,237 of record JAQIWI010001123.1, on the reverse strand, counting down.
AGTACATAATGTGAGATTACATGGAAGTAATTGCCCTTTTGTGTGTTGTGTGACATTGCAGGAGTGAGCTTTGCAAAATTACTGGGTGTCTTAACGGAACTGCGTACTCTGGGTAACATAAATTCCGAGATGTGCTTCTCACTCAAACTGAAGAATAAGAAACTACCCGCCTTTCTCGCTGAAATCTGGGATGTTGCGGGCTGAAGCTTGGGCTGCTACTACGACAACATTACACACAACTTACTACTATTATTACTGCTACTACTACTACAACTACTATGCATCTGCTGCAACAACATTTTAAGCGAGGGAGAAAGCTACAAAGAAAAAGCAAAATCACATAACTACATTACATTATTATTATTATTACACAATTTTTTATGACCGTTATTATTACTACATATATAAGATAAATATTACTATTACAGCGTGTATTGTCAATTTAGTTGTTTTTTGTTTGTTTGTTTGTTTTTTTTGGACATCGAGTTTTTGTTTCCCTCCTTTCAGTTATTTTGTCTCTACAATGATAATTTAAACGTAAAAAAAGGTATGCTGATTGATTATTGTAGAATATACATGTTAGTTACGTGATACGATAATCATTGTATATTTTTAATTATTAAGTACGTACTGTGTAGGGAAAGTAGGTAAAGAAAAAATACTTGATGAGGAAGAAAAAATGATGATGATAATGATTTTGGACTAATCAAAAGTGCTCCTTAACAGTAAGTGTATGACTATGATTATTATTATTACTATTACGACAGTTTTTGTTTAACTTTTCTGCATAAAAAAACTCGAAGAAAAAACCATGTACATGTTGAAGAAAAATTGAAAAACGTTTTTCATTCAGAAAAGCCAAATAAAAAAGATGCATCATGTTCGTTGACTACAAACTTAAATAACTGTATTCCTCTGAGTATTTAAATTATTCGTTTTTTTCATAGTCAGTTGACTGTAAACTCTTATATGGTTCCTGTCTGTAACACTCAATATGTTGAACGAGTGTGGATTTTGCAATTTGGGCCTAGGCTGTGTAGTATTTGCGTTTGTATTGTAATTTCCTTGGAGATGCAGAATTGATTTGCCCACGGGATCCCCTTCACCATGCCTTGAGCATGTAACGATGTTTGTTGGTTACAAGTCAAGGTCTCTATTGTGGTGGCAGATGTAAAGACACTTTTCCATTCCAACCGCAGGCCAACTTCTCAAGCTGACTGTCGTCCACGCACTCAACTCAAGAGACTATTGAGGTCGCAGATGTATCTGCTGTGTTATTATGAGATGTTAGTCTAAGTTTACCTGCCCTGCTCTAATTAGATGTTGAGCACAATACCGTCCATGCCATGCCATGTAAATTACCTGGGAAGGAAATTGTCTTTAAAACTCAATTATTAGTCCACGCATTGAGATAGCTATCCTTTTCCTGGTGGCCTTTACATGTAATTATTAGACACGTTACGCCCAGCCACTCTGTTTTGTGATGGATTTCTGTGGTTTTCATCCCAAACTCACGCTAGACTGACCACACGAAAAATTTAACAATTCCAATCGCATTCGTAGATTTTTTTTTCTACTACCAAATCTCTCAAGTTTCCTCTCAACTTGTGCAGTTGGACTCAAACTTTGTAACAGATCAGCTGTGCTTTACAATTTATCGTCATGCTATCGAAACCCAAGGGGCCATCACACCAGAAGACAGGTGCGGCTTACTCCACACCGAAAGCCTCACTTCCAGTAAAGAAGCCCTCCGCTGTTGTAACCAAAAAGCCATCACCACTATCCGTCAAAGGGCCTGTGAATAATAGAAAACCAGTTGTACTCTCGTCATCATTACGCAAACCTAAGAAAGCCACTGACAGCGTGAGAGTTACTGGAAACACGAAGAAAGTTGAGACCGTTAGGCAGATTGAAGTAAGACCCATTCCATTAAAATTGACGCACGTACGGGGAGGTTCTCTTCCAATACGATCCACCTACGTGCTGGTAAGTGGGATTTCACAGCAATAATAGCTAATAAATAATTCCACATGACAGTAAAAACGCTCCCCTGTTGACCTATATTTAGCACAACTATTCGCCTACTCCGATGTTGACACTAATCTGTAATTTATGTCAACTGCTATTGACCATTTGCAAGCGTCAGAAAGTGTAATCTCCTCGGACTCATGTGTCAGTAAAAGTGCACACACACATGTGGAAGCTTTTAGTGACAAGGGCACTGGAGTGGTCCATTTATTCCAATCCGCCGCCTTCGGCTCAGCAAAAGTCTTGTGGAAAAAGTTTTGTCATTTCCCAACACAAATATTTCCTCACAGTAAACATAGAGGTACATAATGATAAAAAAGAGAGCGGAGTAAGTTTTTATTTCTTGCAAAAAAGGAAGTGGTAGTAGAAACTTTGGGAAAAACTCACTCGCCTCAAGTTTTAAATGAGAACGTGAGTGATCATAGATGACATTGAGCTAGTTCATTAGTCGTCGTCGGAATATAAAAGGAAAGATGTCCATGTATAGCATGACAGGATGATGAGAAGAGCCGCTGGAAATACGTACATGAACGCTGAGTGAGCGAAATAGACAAGTTAGTATATACTCACTCACTGATGCTAATGAGATACTTTGAGCAGAGAAACAGAAGCCAAAATATTGAATTTCTAATCAACACACAGGATTGTTCCGCACAGCTTTACTCCCTACGAGAGCCGCCTTGTCCAAACGTTGTTAAAGGACAAGGCGGGGAGCGTGAATCCATTTACCTGCATAGTCATTAGTAATTCCATTATCAACACGTCCAGGACTTGAGTGATGTACACGAGATTGCCTGTAGAAATCCACTAGCTTCAAGTCACTTCACATAGGCGAACTACAAAGCCATCTAATTTTAAGCTTAAGCTTTGTCTTTCTCTCATTGTCTTATCTCCACTAACTTGTTGGCTCCTCTTCCCTTTTCCTTCTGTAACGGCTGGGTGGGTGGAAAGGAACGGCGTGTGCCACTCAGATATCGTTCCAAGTCACCGGAAATACTCCGACGCAAGCCAGCCCCTCTAACAAGTCCAGCCTTAGTGTCAAGCCAGGTAAAATTGGATTTTATATTGAGTTATATGATAGATGAGAAAGAATGCTCAAGCTCCCTAAACGCATCACAGGCGGCCGGAGGTAGTAAAAAAAATGAGAGCATTTCCTCCTATTGTTTTTCCTGCTTACAGAAACGTTGCGCCAACCTCAATAAATTGCTCACTCAAGCTGCCGGGAGATGTGTGGAAAACAAGAGAGGTGAAAGTGAGAAGAATGGAGGATTGTCGAGTCGAATTCCCGTAATTCAATCCGACTTGAAGAGCGGGACATCAAGCCGTATCACCAGAGGAATAATACGCTGTCAGAGAAGTTGTAATTGCAGCCGGCAACTGAATACATCTCCTTTGCTCAAGGGTAAGGTTACTATAAGAACCATGACAACCAAGTGAAGACAAATGTGGGCTAAAAAAACAACAACTCTTCATAGATTAGCGTCATTTTTCCTGTGAGTCACTGTGTGCATTGATGTGAGCCTTTGCTTGTAGTATGTCATGTGTGAGTGGGAGAGGGAGAGAGAGAGAGAAAGAATACAGAGAAAATGTTGCGGAATGAGATGATGACACAGAGATGCTGAGGGGCAAAGAAAGCAGGCCACACATGTTAGAATCCGCGTGTATGATCATTGTGAAATATCATATCTTGTCTTGTCTACGTTGGATCATCATCAAGTATTCAGCTGGTGGAAATGGATGAGGTACTATAGATACAGAGCAAACATACGGCAGTGATAGTGCAAGGCTTCTGTATATTATACAGAGAATTTGGCGTAGGGACTTTTTGAAAATTCTCTCTAAAATTCAGGCCGGCTGAGGAAGAGGAGATGTTGGAAGTGAGCGAGTATATGAAGTCAAGGAAAATACAGACTGGAGCGTCAGAATGGAGAAAAGGAGAGTAAAGAGGATCTCTTGTCGTCGTCCTCAGGATTTTAGTTGAGGGAAGACGAGGGAGGGGAACGCATGCTCGTGGGAGTATGTGTCTCTGGGTTGTGTTTTGAGGAAATATTTAAATTATTTAATACACAAGTTTCTGCAAGCGTGTAGAGTGTAAAAAAGACTAGAATTCGGTCCCCTTTCCTTTCATTCTTTTCGTAGGGTTTGAGTAGGTTAGTAGTGTGTCTCTCGCTCTCTATATACATCATCTTTCGCAGTCCTCTCAATCACTCGCTCGGTCTTCCTTCCGCAATGTTAGCTACCTCTAGTCTTTGTAATAACTGTACCGACTACTGTTGTTGTTTGAATCATGTAGACTCATCTTCTTTACTATCTGTCAACCTGGCAGGGGGGCAAGGTGAATTATTCATTTATTGTTTTACTTGATTATTACTATTATTATTGCCTCCTCAAGTACTTCATGGAGGACGCCGGTGTGTTCATGTGCTTTGTGTGTTTTTTGTGTGTGCCTGTGATGGGAGATAATCTTTTTCGCAGATGAGGACACAAAATATAGAAGTGACGCTCAAAGCCTTCAGTCCGCTAGCAACTGGGCCAGTAGTAGTGCTAAACACGAGCTCAGTCGTCAATGTAAGCATTTCTCTATGCATTTTAATATTAAAAAGCATGCATGTGTGTTCATATTTGCAAGTCCGCCTCGTGCTTTCTTCTCCTTCCTATGCTGCTTGCACACGCGCTTGCTTCTTATTAAGAAGAAAAAAGTGGATTTTTATGCTCCATTTTCACCCGCTAACTTCCCCGTCTTTTTAATTAGTTTAATAATACTGCTGGCACTTAATGTTCTGTGGAAAGCTTCCGTGCTACTTTGTGGCTGCTTTTCATGCGTTGTTAAGCAAGGATTTTGAGTTGCAGTTTTAGTTTGTTTCCATGATCTACTTGTTGTTATCTTCTGTCTCTCTCTCTCTCCTCTTCTCTGTATGAAACGCATCAGCAATAGCGAGGCCTGATTAAAGTAATGAGATGTCTGTGCATTGAATATTGCACTCGCATACAAAGGGTTGAACATAAGTTCGCTTACCGAAGTTTTCCGTTCAATAGTTTTCGAAAATTATTCCAGCAGAGCATGGTAAATAGAGGTATACTTGTTTTGAGTTTAATTAAGTTTGGAAGTACAGGCTGAGTTTGAGCAACTCTAAATCCTATTAACCCGAATGTACAACCTTGCGGTTATGTGGAATTTAAGTTGGTACGGTAAAGGGTGTTTAGCCAGAAATTTGGGAAGCACGCTACGATTGGCAACAGAGATATCACAATGATTGTGCCTCCAGCATGCTATGAGGCTCTTTCATTCAATTCATCACTCATTGACAAAGTTCATTAAGTGCTCTAACAATTCAAGCAGACATGGTTTGCCTCTAGGCCTCAATGTAAACTCGCTGCCATATTTCAAGCATATATCCGGTTGTTTGAAAAATATCTAGTGGCCATTATGGAAAATAACTTATGACAAACCACGGAATATAGTGCAAACGACGATAGAATATGCTCCACAATTTGCCAGCCTCGTCGAAGCGTGGGTTACGAGGAATTAATGTTTTATCAGTTATGTAAGGCAAGTATGTTTGCGATGCGGCAGAAGTAAAATGACAGTGGTAGGGTATCTGTTTGTTTTGGTTATCACAACCATTCTTATTGACTTTCCATTTCACGTGAATGTGTGTGGATATCTGATATGACTAGAGAGGATGATTACTATAGCTATAGTGGCTTAGTTGGAATGATCCGCACTACAAGAACATATTGGTCAAAACTCTGTATGCTCATTCCTGAGCAAGTGATAAGACTTGCCATTTTTCTCCAGCCGCTGAGACAGAAACAGAAGCACGACTCAAAGGCTACTGTACACCACGCGTTCACAATCAATGCAATTACAGAGCAGTGAACTGTTGCGAATAGGACTGTGATATACTGAAATGACTGAAGAGATATCCAATTGGATTTAGATTTATTTTTCACGCCAACGCTCGTTTTTCTCTCTCCCTGTCTCTGTCTCTCCCTTGAAAACATACGTGTGAGCTTATTTAATCAATGAGATAGGATTTACACAGTCGGATTAACATTGATGATACATCGGAAAGACTGAAACCGGCGGGGGTTCTAGTGCACACCGAGGATTTTTCCACTTTGTTTGCTCCAGGAGAGAATATGTATAGGGAGTTGAATGTGATGAAACTGCAGCTTTTTTTCCTACGCAGGCTTTCCGTATATGTCTGCTGAAGTGCAGTGAGCACATGAGCCTAATTTCCTCCGTTTTCGTAACCGATCCCTTTTGACTCTTCTCATTGCAAGATCGCTTTCTCCAATTTCCCAACATTGCTGTGTCATCCAAAATACTCAACAAGTCATGCATACACACATAGAAACACAACAGCCCTGCTGTTCGGCAATACTTTTACCAACATGTCCAATCATTACATGATGATTCTAGAAGTGAGAGTCTGAAAGGAAGTAGAGTCAAAGCCTGCTCCATAACATACTCGGTGGTGTATGTACCCCTGGGGCCAACCCGTCTGATTCCGTGGCTACTTTACCCGTCTAAAATGCTCACATATATTCCCCTATCTTCCTCGCCGCCTCTCTGTCTCTCATGTACACAGGAACTAAACTTGCTACATAGACACTACCCCGCCGGAAGCCGAGTGTAGAAATGTTCCGTTCCAAATTATATAAAACATAAGCATCCCCCCCATCCCTGTAAATGCACGAAAGTATCATCAGCATAAATTATTCCAATTGACCTGAATATGTACAGGAGCGTGAGATTGTTTACAATTGTACCAACACCGCACTATGTACAGACGAATATGTGTAAGTCGTGGGTAATATCGATTAACTCTGAAAATCTCCCACCGTGCTCCAGAGTATAGTAAATGGATAAAAATTGTAGGAAAATTCATGGACTCACAACCGTGCTTCATATGTCTAACTAAGTCGAAGCAGTTTGTGGGCACTTAAACTCAGAAGGAATCTGTTGAGGTGTGTAACCTTAACCCCGTGAGAAGCTATAGAGCAAAGTAATGGGTGCAATAGAAAGTTAGCATTCTGCTCAGCTCGTATATACCTTTTTTTTTATGGATAATGATAGCGAAAGGGTTGTATGTGGCCAAGTTTGCCAAAAAAAATAAAGCTGAAAACGAAGCAATTTCTCAGAGGATAAGGCTCACTTTATAGTATGTATAAGCTACATAATTTATTATTGGGTGTTGGCTGGCTCATCTCTTTAGTCGTATAAGAGATCTGCCAGTAGTATATATCTAACCTCACACACACAGTAGAGTTACAGGGGAAACTGGAAAAGGAGGAAGAAGAAGAAAAAAGATGCTCTGTCAGTAAGTTCTTGGACGTGGAGGGAGAGAGAGAGAGAGAGAGTGTGGAGCAAAGTTGGAGGAGTTTTCAGTTTTTCAGTGCGCAGACACATTTGCCGACTATCTCGCCCTTTCAGTTAGTTGCTCTTGATTTCTCTCGTGTGTATGTATGGGGCCTTTTACTTCTCCGATGCTTCATTGGCCGTAGTAGTAAAGGAAGCAGGAGCGGTGTGAGCAGTAGTATAACATTCCCTTCACTCTGGCAATGTAATCATCATTACTACATGAATTGTGTCACATAACGTCTGTTGGCTCCTGTTGCCTTCTCTCGTCCCTTTTCTATGTGTAGTAAATAATACATGTGTGTGCGTGTGTGTGTGTGTACAGGTGAAGCTTTTATATGTGAAAGACGATGGGATTAAAAAAATTGAATTAGCCACAGCAAGCCCTAATCGCTTTTTATATCTCACTCTTCTGTTTCCATATTTCTCTCACACTGTCCCCCGTCACTGTACGTAGCTTATGAAAGCTCGTAATAAACAAGGTGAAATATTCTATTTCACTATTAGCTCTCTATATTCTCGTCTTTGACATTTCCGATTGTCATTGTGTGATTTTTTTTCTCGGTACATAGTAATGGATGCGCAGAGGAGTGCCACACTAGGTCGTCATCATCATGGAGACTTTCATCAGGTAATTTAATAGTTCATTTTCAATTAGGCTCAATGACATTTGATTGAGTTGATGGGACCCTCCGTGAAATTGGCCGGTGTCAAAGGAGATTTAATTTGATTTCATTTGTATGTGCCTGTAGGGACGAGGGTCTGACAGGAATATATACAGTGAACCCGGCCGGAACATTGTACTTCATCGCAATACGAGTAGCTATAAAACAAAGGTGAGTTG
>JAQIWI010001122.1:0-18846 GCA_034698825.1 Deuterosminthurus bicinctus | reverse complement strand
TCTGAGTGTGCGTACGTGCATTGCAGAGTTTATCTTAATGGGATAATTATTGGGTGCTTCTTCACTGCACTTGTTGGCGCAAAAAATACACATGCTCACAGTTACACACATGAGGCGGTAGCAGTCATTAGGTGTAGGTGCATTTGATGGTTGAGTTGGTTTTATGGCGATTTGGTCCATTGAAAAGTAATGTTGAGTAAGTTTGGAATTCATTGAATAATCCCAAGCTACGCCGCATCTACACCTACTGACCTGCAATATTTGTTGTCAATTTGCTTTCTGATAACTTCTTGATACTTACCGTCACATAATAGTGCAAATGTTAGTGTAGTTTAAAGCTAATCTGAGAGAAAATTGTACAAATGGGTGAGGGATTATTGCAACTTTTAATTATTACCTGTAACTTCACGCTGAGCACACTATTAAAAGTGCGTGTTCCTAGTGGTGTACATATGGAATTAGATTCAGTAATTCTCATGCAAGACAAATCACTTAGTATAGATTGTTAGACAAATGGACTTTGTACTGCAGCTCCTTCATTCACTTCCAATTAACTCATTGATGATGATAAGTGATGAAGTGTGAAAAATGCATCAGTTTCACTTTGTCCTACCCGAGGATTTGCGTTACAATCATGCTTACTGGTTTGCAAATTAGTGCAAATTGTAACTTTAGCATTCAATAAATTACCGTAATTAAATTTTTTCTCCACTTTCAGCAACACTCGGTCAAGGTCGACCGTATCTTTGAGAAACCAGCGCTAAGGTTACATCAATCTGAACATCTACCCTTATTATTATGTATACGAACAACAAAATAAGTTATCCATGAAGCTTTCTAATTGCTTACGCTTCATTTGTACTTCGTTCAAGTTTATTGAAGAGCTAGTGTGCAAAAATTATTGTAGCGATCTTATTGCCTCAATTATACACGCAGTGAATGCAGCCTTAATTGCTGCTGTCAAGTGAAAACTGACCTTGCAAAGTAAAGCATGGGATCAACGTGGAAAGTGCTGTGAAAACTCTGACTCATGAAGTGAGTCTGATCAAATTCTAAAGACAATAAAATTACAACAGCTCTAGTTAACATATCTAAGAGGCTGTGACCGGACTCAGAGCTTGACTTTTAGAGTAAGTAACATGAGCAGAGGGCATGGAATGACATGGAATGTCACAGGCGCGTAGGCCCATTGCTAAATATATGACAGCCAATGAATGACTAAAAATGTAAGCAGACAAACATTTGCAAGTTGCATTTTTTTTTACATTGACCGGCTCTCTCAACTCTTTGAATGGCTTTTATCTTGCAGCAGTCTAGACGAACTTTGATTAAAAAAATGTAAACAGCAGACGTTGAACTCGGTCGACAAGGCGATTTTGCTATCTGCATGCAGTTGCAACTTAGTTAGATTTACTGCATCAGAACTGATGATTGGAATAGGTTAGCAGGCTCATCGTGTTTATTTACACAGAACATTCCATAAAACTTGCCAGCGACAGCACAACAACTCCAGCGATAAATAACATTTGTCTGTCTATTACAGCAGAATGGAACACCTAGATGACGTTCAGGTAGAGCTCTTTAAAATTTTTATTATTATTGCTGTTATTATAAAATCATTAATTTTTATATTTTGCCTTGACTATTTCATGAAGAATGTGGACAATAATGAAGTCAGCGGGGTTTGCCTTCGGAATCGTATTGTAAGAAAATAACCAACAATAACATTCATGATTCAAATGTTGGAACACAACAGATATCTGTGTGGCCCTATTACAGGTTTTGAGCAAAATCTTTGAACATTTTTCAATTACCGAGCTGATTCAACAACTCTCACTTGTGAACAAGTTATGGAATTACGAAGCCCGTAGTTTGATGAAAAAGCGGGGCAATGTAATCGCCAACATCACTTATGAAGAGCCCTGCCTACTTCTTGAGTCCTTCGGCACAAGTATATCACGGATGAGTTTGGTTCCATTTGCAGGCATGCAATTTCACAGAAATTTTGATTACGGATGTTCATTTGATGCCCCGGGTCCCATTATTTCTGATGAAACTCTGGATCGAATGTCATGGACCCACTTCTCAGTTCAGATTGGTGGCGAGTGGTGGCTGCACAAGTCATGCCCGGCATTGCTGCTCGCAAAAAGAATTTTACACAAGTACGGAGGGGTTCTCGAGGAACTTAAACTTAACGTTTCCTGCATCAGAGAAAGATGCATTTAAGAAATTGTTCAAGATTGCACCTTCCCACGCCTCAAGATCTTGAAAGTTGGAGATGACCGTGATCAATCTGATGTTGGGGAGGCAGAAGAGATTGATATAGACTTTATGAAGGCGTTGGTTTCTCGGCCTGAAAATACGGATCAATTAAGACCTATGAATTATTTTTCAAGTAATATTCTGATCGGAAATTCTATTTTGAAGGTTAGGTAAACCGCCACATTTGCTTTATTAGGGGTACCAAATTTCATTGTCATTAATACTACAATAATTAAACTTTACGTCTTGTTGACGTTGACAGCCACAAGTCAGCATTTAATTGGGGCCTGTATCCAGGTTAACAGCAAATGTACGCCTGACAATCATTCACCTTCAAAATGTCTATTACTGAATAGTTTAAAGTCTATGAGGAATGACACAATGACATTGATAAGTGCAAATTAACATCAAACTTAAATAATTTCCTTGTACATGACTTCAGTCTTACAATAATTAAAGTCAAATAATGACAATCTAAAACACGAGAAGACCCATCAAAGTTTCTTGTTTTATTTTGTGACGCTTGTAGCATGAAACACAAGTCTCAAAGTTACATGGAAGGTCCCATACAAAGCAGTTCCCCGGAATAGCTCTTAAGCGACGTGCTTCAAATTCTGGCAACAACAAGCTACGTTCTATTTCTTGTAAAGTCAGACCCACAAATTCGCGATAAGATGGTCAAGAAGGCAAATGCGCGCCGACTAGCCGCTCGGCACTTATGGGGGCACTCCGGAGTTATGAGTTAAAAACTCAACTCAAGCTCAACTCATGGTCGGAGTTTTTGAGCTATGAATTTGAGTTGTACCGCCGGTATTTGCAACTCACAAAATGAGTGTGAGTGGAGAAAAAATTGACATCAACTCATGAGTTGGAGTAGGAGTTGCCTTTGGATCACTCACAGCACATGAGTTGAAGACTTGGATAACAACAATGACGCAATTGAATTTCAGCATGCGCTTCTGTCATGCATTGAGGAAGGCTTCTAAATTGGTTTTGTTGAAGGAGGAACAAATCCGACTCGAATTTCAAGACAAAAAAGAATAAACGAAAACAATTTTTTACAAACGTAAAGCTGGTATTGACTATTGACAACAGATCTTGACCCACGACTGAAACTGGCACCGTTTTTGGGCACATTATGAGTATGAAAAGATTGTTTGTGATTCGGGTGGCTTTTCTTTCAAATATTTACACTGATGAATTACAGATGAAAGCAGTGCCGCAGCATGCATCAGTATCAATGCCGATAGCACATAAGGAATTCATTTAATTTAACATGTTTGTGGTTGAATTTGAACAAAACAAAGGCACAGCGACTGCTTACACAAGGACTAAGTTAAGAACTCGTTTTTGACAGAGACGAAAAAATTTTTTTGGCTTCCTCTACGCAACTCTTCATTAAAAATTTTAACGTCGTAAGCAATAGGAGGAGTTGCAAGAGAGTTGAGTGTTAGTTGTGAGCCTGCAAAACTCAATTCAAACTCATGAGTTTGAGCTACGGAATTCTTTGTTGTGTGAGTTGTCGATGAGTTGGAGTTGCAGAAAATACAGTTGCAACTCCAGGAGTTGAGTTTGAGTTGGAACTGAATGCCCATAAGTGCCGCTCGGCAAGGAGTTCAGAAGCATAAAACCGGAAGTAGAACCTTAAAACAAAACAAAATGTCTCAGTTGGAAACTCTCTTGCCTAGAAAATATCGTGAGGAGTTATACAAGGCCACACGAAGCTGTTTCAAGTTGGTGGGCAACTGCTGCTGCAAACTTTGCTTGGTTCCAATCTCCATTAGTACTGACGGTATATACACGACCAAGGAACGTCTATCGGAACTCTCACTGCATTATTGCCTTCTTATAGTACAATTCACCTGGTTCATGTATCAACTAGTTTCGTTAATGACCCAAGCGACTTTGAGAGGCATGAATGTTGAGACAGTTCTGTGTTCTTCAAGATTTTTGGTTTCCATCGTGGGCTTTTCCATCCCGGCGTCTCTCTTGTTCAAAAAATACGAAACCATCCAGTTGCTGAATACGTTGCAAACCAGCATGAGGTATTTCCCAAAGGACGGGAGGACGGTGGACTTTTTGGAAAATGTTAAGTCCGTCGTGACAATTTTGGGTATCACAGTACTTGTTGCAGTTGCCACCACCATCTCATCGACCATGAGTTTCATGGTGCCATCATTGCGAGGGTCTTTGTATCAAATTTTCCATATGACAGAGTTCCATTCATTTTTCCATCGGGTGCTACCCGTGATGTGGAAACTCTTGATTTGGCTGCCAGAATTTTTCCTCGCTGCCCAAAGTATGATGCTCACCGCGTGGTCAGTCATGTTATTTATGACGCTTTTCTATGTTGGCATCATGTGCACAGATAACTTGAGGTAAAATGTTCTAATTAAGTTTTTGAAAATGGGTACGAACATTTACGAAATAATATGGAAATTTAGGCAAATACCCATGACCAGTATCAGAGGATGGAAGGAACTCCGGCGGCGCTATTTTCTTTTTCAAGTGGTCTTCAAGTTGTACAACAGCTGGATCAAATTCATGGTAATTCCAAGTATAGCGGCCATTTGTGCGTGCATTGTTGTAGCGATTTACACTGCACTAAGACATACGGAGCTACCGATATTGCTTTACCTAGCCTATGCTTATGTGGCAGCCGCGGACATTGTCATTGTCTCCTGGATCAACTTTGAAGCTATGAAATTGATCCGTGAAACAGACGGGATTCAGCAGGTACTAATTGCAAGCTCAATGACGAGTTTTCCTCAACTACCTCGCGAGGAAAGATTGTACATGAAGAAATGGGCAAAAGCTACAAGGCCGGTTGCGATTGGTATTGGTAGTCTGATGGACTATAGCATTGATGTGCCTATTGGCATGTGGGATGAAATTATCAACCAGTTGGTGGTTCTGCTTGCACTTTAATCTCTTTATTGCTGCTGAGGCAATACTGCATGCTGGCATGATTTTCTACCGTCTCACATTTCTTTTTGGTGTTAAACTCTATCTAATTCCCGTCAAAAAACTTAAGGATGGCAGCTACTGTGCTCTAGATAAAGGACCAAGTCGCAAGTTGCATGTTTTTGTGCTGAGCTTGGGTGCTGCGGTTATATTACATCATGCATGGGCAACTGCTCACGCTTTCATGGATGATACTGACGCCATGACAAGAGTCATCTGCATCTGTGGCCTCACTCTACATGTTGCCACTTGGGCAGTGTCATCAAGTGTGATCTGGAAGCCCCGTGAGACAGCTGATCTACTCAACAGTTGGAATGCCGTTTTGAAAATACTCAACGAGACTGACAACAAGAAAATTCTAGTTATTTCCAACGTATCCACATCTTTCAAAGTCATTCTAACAACTTGGGCTTGTATTTTAGCCGGAGCTTCAACCCCTCTGGCGTCGTTTGTCGTACAAAGTCCTGCCTTGATGAGCTGGTGTGCGACTTTGAAACACATGGGACTCATTTCCTCTCGAGCAGAACGGGCATTGGTGCTGAATTTGGTCTTTCTTCCGTTTGACTTGATTACAAATGTCGTCCCGGCTGTAATCTTTTCTTACGGCATCAATGTTTATATTATCAGCTTGGGACTTCATAAGAGCTTTGTGGACAGAATTAGGTGCGCATTAAAATTTAAATTTACAAAACTCTTGCAGCAGTTTGATGTGTTGTTCATTTGTTCCAGAGCTCTGCCAGTCCGATACGGATTCGAACGAAGGAAAGTAGAAAATTTGTACATCACCATGGAAGTATTTAGCAAAATAAGCTGCTCCTGGGTAAAATTTATGATAGCGCCCACGATATTTATGACTGCTGTCGGTATCACTATCGAGCTTTACATTTTACTTCGTTTCACCAACATTCCTTGGTACATCTACCTTGCTGATGCCGTCATTGCGCCCACAACCCTCGTGTCTTTGTTCATTGTATCTTACGACGCAGTATGCGTTATGAGATCAGCAGATGAAACATTGATGAAATTGAGGATGCTTCATGGTGAGGACTTGAGAGGATTGCGGGTTGCTTTGAGGAGAGTAATTTTGAAACGTGCAAAGGCAATGAGGCCTGTTGTGTATCTTGTGGGAAGCTTCAGTGACTTCTCGCTATCGATACCTGTCAATGTGACAGAGGAAATATTAAACCAGCTCTTGTTTCTATTAAGCTTCTAATTGCAAATAAATCAACAGTTTTTCGTCAATACTGCTAAAATAATAATAATAATATTAACTGTTGATTCGGCTAATCGCCCTTACAACATCAATGTATAACTTACAATTTTACATCATTCTTCTTCCATTTCTCTTTAGTTGTCTGATTTTATTTGCCACATACCAAAACTTGTAAAATTTCCTACACATTTCATTATCTTCCTGATACAAAATCTTCATAGCCTCTTCTCTATTTCCTGAATGATACTCCTTGAGGTAATTACTTCTTGGGTTCCTATAGTGTGGACATCTGTACATTTACATGATACACATCCTCATTCTCATCAAGGTTACAAAGTTCACACTTGACATTCTTTTCCTCCCCAACCCCTCCAATATTTCCAAATTGCATTTAGACTGTAACTCTTCCCATTTAAACAAAAACTTGGGAAATTGCTTCTTAAATTTATTGTTAGAATCTTTCCTTGCCACGTCAATTGTTTCTGCAGGTAATTGTTGCTGCCAGTGACGGCTGCAGCTTATTAAAATTATTCAACAACTAGTTAATATTTATATTATAAAGGTGAGTTGTAATTTTCCTCCAGCCTGAGTAGCATATTGTAAAACAGATCTGATTTAACCTTTGACAAATACAATCGCATTCTTTACTTAATCTAGAACGACAATAGCGTTCGCCTACAACTTTACTATCAGCAAGCGCAGCGCTGTCAGTGATCTGGCAGTGCATAATTAACAACAGGTAATATAGGGACTCTATTTTGTTACTGAACCTCTAAAATATTTATGGTCGCCAAATCGTTTGATTATCTGTGGGATTGAAGGTTAGGGTCATAGTAGATAACACGTTTCGCCATGGCCCCTCAGAACCCCCTCTGTGGGGGGAACGGGCAATTGAATTTTTCGTCGACTGCTCCAAACCCCGGTTTCTGTCCAAGATTACGCCTTCATTTATCGACTAAATGAGCTGCAATTTGGCACACGCAAACTAGAAGCAATTCTAGGGGGGACGTTTTTTACCGCATCGAAAAATTCGAAGCACAAAAAAAGTTGTGGACTTCCAAAGTCACCTCAGCGACACGTTTCAAAAATATGTAACTTCCATGAAATCATATGGTTTTTGGGTACATATTTAGTTGTAATTTTTGGTTAAATACGAAATTCCAAAAACTGAGAAATATCATTGTGCTCCTAGTGATTTTCTATTGATAAAGCCACATTTCATTTAAATCCGACCAGAAATGGCTGAGTTACACAGAATCCCCAATTTTTCGGGGTTCAAAGGTCAAACCGGGTAAAATGTGTAAGAAATGATACTGACTGGTCCATTTTGGCTGTTTTAAGTGGATATGGTGATATCATCTAACAATTAAATATTAATTAACGATTAAAGTTACATATTTTTGAAACGTGTCGCTGAGGTGACTTTGGAAGTCCACAACTTTTTTTGTGCTTCGAATTTTTCGATGCGGTAAAAAACGTCCCCCCTAGAATTGCTTCTAGTTTGCGTGTGCCAAATTGCAGCTCATTTAGTCGATAAATGAAGCCGTAATCTTGGACAGAAACCGAGGTTTGGAGCAGTCGACGAAAAATTCAATTGCCCGTTCCCCCCACAGGGGGGGTTCTGAGGGGCCATGGCGAAACGTGTTATCTGCTATGACCCTAACCTTCAATCCCACAGATAATCAAAAGATTTGGCGACCATAAACATTTTAGAGGTTCAGTAACAAAATAGAGTCCCAATAATGTAATTATCATTGAGACTTTATTCCAAAACTATGGTCTTGATTTCATGATGAAATTGAAATAGCCGTTGTGAGTTTTCTGGTAAATCTGCGGCATCATCTTTATGACAGGAAATGATGCACCATTCCACTTACACACACGTGCAGTGATGCATATTCCAGGAAAAAATATTCCAGGTCTTGGAATACTTGACAATTTTTTATACACCTAATCCAAATCCACCTGCCTAGAGGACAGCATTCCAATATCCCTAATCCCTAATCCAGTAGTTAATTTTAGTTCTAATTCCAATTCCATATTCCAGCCCCAAGCCTCTGCATGTTGCAGCATCGGCTGTTCAAGTAGACTACACAAATAAAGGCTCGCAGTGATGCATATTCCAGGAATTAATATTTCACGACTTCGAATATTAGGCAAAAATCCGTATTCCAAGTCCAAATTTCATTCCAGGTTCCAGCCTGGAATAGTCCGCAGTCCAATCCAGTTACATAAAATAAATACTCCGTAGCTCACAGTTCCACCCACTGAATTCAATTTTATTCCATAATCCTAATCCAAGTGCTCCAACGATGTAGTCCTAATCCATAATCCCATTCCCTTAAATGCTGGAATATGCAACACTGTACACGTGTAAACAGTATTGAACTTTTATCCATTGCTTGAAGGAGCCACAATCAACCAATCAAATTCAGTAGTATCCAGGTCAGTTTTATACACAAAACTGCAACGTATAATTGTCTGTATTTACTAAAAATCAAACTGTTCAAAATTTAACTCAAGCCCAATTGGACATGGCAAAATCCCTCTTATGTATCCCATTTCATAAGCTCAGCAAGCTTCATTCTTGGCTATCTAGAGATTAGTCTAGCTTTTCAGGCTCCTTATCAAGCGCACAATATTCTTAATTTCTCTCATGCAGTTTTACAGTCATAATTACATTATACATCCTGGCATTTAGCGCAAGTGCATTATGACGTCTTTACTTGACAAACTTTTCAATTTCGTAGAAGCCCTCAATCTTTCGACGACCAAGGCCAATGCAGCTAGAAGCAGACCCAGAGCCAAGACTATGAAAACAACGAAAAGGTGAACAAGCTGCAGGACGCAGCCTCCGTCGTCACACGTATCAGTCTCTGTCTTTTCCCTTGGACATGTTCCATCGCGACAATTTTCACGGCGAACGCTTTCATAATCCGTCACCATCCATTGATGTATCAACCCCGTGCTCATAGCAGCTGAGATTACTCTGTTAAAAATTCTAGTCAGCAATGAATTTTTTCGAACCATCCAAGTAATCTGAATAAAAAAGGTTTGTTCAGCCGAAAATTCAAACTGAAGACGTGGGTTTGTGTAGGCATAGAAACCGGCTAGTTCGTGGTACACAACACAGGCGCTTTTTGTGTTCATTGCAACCGTTTCCAAGCATGCCGTTGTATTGGTTTGTAGTTCTGCCTTCTTGAATATTGTGGAATAAATAGAATTTGTTGATTCACTCAGTAACTGATATGATGAATGAAATACATTGAGAAAAACATGGATTTCTGGCCTCAAGGAAAGTTCTTCCCACGTTTTGGGCACGTCAAGATGCGAAGGAAATAGTAGCGACGACATCATTGTTGATTCGTACACCGTGCAAGCTATCATGACATACATAAGCCAAAATATTATGAACACCCGCACAAAACTCGCCTTGGACTGAATCGGCAGCCCTTGGCGTATTGACGAGACCATGATAAACGCAGTGATTGATGCAAGGGACCAGTTGTCATGTTGAATACTTGACATTAAAAATGTCATAGTATTCGAAAATATCCACACGATCATTGCTGCAATTACTCCAGATAGGCCAACGCAAATCCACATGCCAAGGTCAAATCCATCTACCAAAGTTGTCCACGAAGCGACTGGCTTGTCCACAGCAGTGACAAAAGTCAGTGGTGAGTAGCCAACGGGAGTTGTAAAATCCACTACCTTTAGCCTTGCCGCTGTCGGTGTTGTTATCATGGCAAAATCTACCTTTCCGCCAGCCACCATGTCTTCCAGAAAAGTTTTCGGGGGTTTCTTCGGCGCCGTCATGGTCAACTTAAACGTGAAATTATGTTTTACACTGAGAGCCTCAAGAATCTGTACTTCTGATCCTCGCTTGATGTACAAGTTACCAGGCTGTTGAACAATTTGCAAACGAACGGGACTATTATAGCTTAGAATGCGCAGCGTTGCAGCCTGCCAGTTAGACTTTCTGTCTATAAATGTTTGCATCCAGTTGCTTTGGCCGTCCCAAACCTTGATGTTCTGCTTCCATCCTGGAGAACAATGAGCGCAAGTTACAACTTTAGCAAGATCACTGTCGTTACTGGCAGGATATACAAGGATTTTTCTCTCGACGTAAACCATGAAGAGCGATTCTTGAACAATGTGCTCGGCATGAATTTTGGACGAAACGGACGCATAATAGTCTTTATTTCTTTCACCGACTTTTCGAAACAAATTTGTGGCTTGGACGATGTTTCCTTCGACGTCAACTTGGTCAGTTTGGACCAATATTATATTTAAACTGTAGTTTGGCGTTCTTTTTACTATTATGACGGGGGGCCCGGTGAAATTAGTGTTATAGGAATTGAATGAAAGTATCATAACTTGGCGCTCACTTGCGATTTTAGTAATTAGGGCCAACGATTCTTTTGAGAGGGGAATATCAGCTGGAAATCCAATCCTGACTTGGCTTTGATTGAATGTGTTCACTGCAAGGTCTGTCGCTAGATCCAAAACGCTAATTGCATGCGCAATTGACAGAAATTTCAGCAGTGATGCTGCTGCTACATGAGCACGTGCACGTAAGTTGGCCATGCTACGCTGCGCAATGGTGGCAGAATAATGACGAAAAGTTTGTACGAATGTTACTTTTTGTTAACTAAACTGCAAGTGCACCTCTGCAAAAAATCTTTCAGTCGGTGTGTTTAATTGAAAGCCCAGCTCATCAAAAATAGAGCCTTTTGTGGCATCATGCAATTAACTTACAACTGTGAGCGAGCTTGATAACAGTATACAAGAAACGGGCACGAAGTCGGCACGTGGTCAGTTTAGACGTTCCTTAGAATTATTGTCAACAAGGTAGTCCTTCTTATTTATGACTGACAGACTGACACATATCTGAACTTGGATCAACTGGATTCAAAAGGCTAGTGACAAACGTTCGCAACAGCAGCAGTAGTAAATTATAGGTGATAGTAATCTCATTACATTTTGTCGGCTGCGAGGCACTTCTATGCCTCGTGCATTTTCTTGAAAATTGGATAGTTTCAATGAGTTCGAAGTAATGCTAACACTCGCGAGTGGGCATCTATTTTAACGAGTGCACTCGTTAAAATGGATGCCCACTAGTACTAGAGCTGCGCATCTATTTTCATGAGTGTGTACTGAGAAGTAATGACTCCTTTTGTCTAAATAAACAATTGATTTGCGAGCCTTTGTAATAACTGTCGTTCTACAAAAAATACGCCTGTACCCACCAACCAACCAAATGCCTCAGCTCCAAAAACCCACCATGTCCCAGAGTTTTCAAACGATAAAGGGGCCACCTTGTTTTCTTAATCGGGTTTCTTCATGTCATGCTGTAGACCTCGTTCACCAATATATAAGTCAAGGTCTTGATAGGCAGTTGAAGGAACTCTGTATAATTGGTGACATAATAAAAGCTTCTGGTTGCATCTGAGCTGAAAATGGCCGAATAAACATTGACAAGAAACGTTGACAGAATAAACCACGAAATTACCATTGGTGCAGCAATACCCACAACTTTACTATCCCACTGCGTTGAAATCAGCGGGATATCTGAATGATGGTACTGACCAATTGCTGAAGCAATGATCCAAATTACCAGCTCGAAAGTCAGACTGAATAGTCTGAATGGCCGTCGTTCCGGCGGCATTTGGTTGACACTTTAACATTAATGCCAGAGTGATCCCCGCAGATATAAGAAAACAAAGCCAAACTGTTGGAATGAATGGTAAGAAGTACACGCCATGAGGATTTCGGTATAAAAACTCAAGATGTCGTGACGAACTTTACCATGGCGGTTCGACCGGTTGGTACTAACTCTCGAGGTGACCCTACAAAATACTGACTTTTTCGAAAACTTGGTGGACATTGGTCTCCAATGAAAAGCCGCTGATTTCTTGTTCCAAGAATGAAGCTCTCAACTGCTTCTTCAATTCCAGCTTGTGCTTCCCGCTGAAAAGGATGGCCACCACTTGAGCTACTTCCAAAGCTATGAAACCTCCAAGAAGCTTGAATTACCTTTCCCCAAACCTGAATCGCAATGTCAATTTTGTTTGGGCTCGAAGGACATGCATATAGCATGAGCTGAAATGCTGGGAGCGATCAACATCTCCTACACAAGACAAGGCTGACTTGTTTTTCATCACAATAACAACAGGACGTTGTTTTCCACTGCATAAATGTATCTTCTGCCTTATGCCACTTTAATAAATATCCCACGCGCAGTGCCAGGAGCACAGGTATAGATTTCCGTTTTCACACGGCGTGTGAACAGTTTGTCTGGCTCTTCATGTATTGAGTGTCCATGAGAAAAGACTTACAAGAGCAAAAATCCGACAGTATTGAATACACTCTTGTGCACTGAGGGTTATTCCTCCTTAGCTGAATCAAGAGCCCAGCTCAGTTTCCCGCAATCAATCTCATTCCATTTAAGGGAACTGAGCTGGGCATCTCGAAAGGTAATGACAATGAGCTTTGAAATTTTTAAGCTTTGTAATTAAATTATTGTTAATAAAAATACATTCTTTAGATCGCTCTCAGGTGAAATCCTGGTACTGCTTCACGCGGTGGACTCTGCAACAGAGTCCTGTTCATTTTAATGGATTTTCTAGCACCGGTCTGATCCAGAATTGGTGTTCTCGCCGCCAACATGTTCATCTGCCATGTGTTTCCCACTGAGTCCACCGTGATGCTGGATGCAGGAGAGCAAGAAAACAGCAATGGAGTCTTCAAGTTATTCTTGAATTTCAACAAGCAAATTTTCGCCCCTAAACAAGTTTTCAACTTATGATAGTAATAATAATAATGATCAATATATAAAAATGAATGCCTTTTACTTGATGCGCTATTTGTATCATAGGTATGAGATGTAGCTAAGAGCTATTTCCGAGCTGGGAAAGGTTAAGTTTTAACACATTTATGTTATAGAATTACACAATAACCGTCAGCTAACTGTGACGAGAAAGAGCTTTTATTCCAAACTGTTAAACTTGAACTAACCGTATTAGTTGCAGTAATATCTTTATAGCACATTCAAAGTAAGTTGTCTCGGGTAAATAAAATGCTTTTGATATTGCAATAACAGTACGTTGCTTTGTATGTAACGTCCAAAATTGACATCATGTTACAATAAAGAAAACTTATGCTTCCATGTGTAAAAGTCAATAGACCGTTTCCGTACGACGTTCGTGCTTCCACATTCTTTCTTGTGATTATTTGTACAGAGAAACATAAAAGCGACCATGAGACGTTGTGCACCAATTCATTCCGTACTTGAAGCGGTGGGAGAAC
This sequence comes from Deuterosminthurus bicinctus, assembly GCA_034698825.1. Classification (NCBI taxonomy): domain Eukaryota; kingdom Metazoa; phylum Arthropoda; class Collembola; order Symphypleona; family Bourletiellidae; genus Deuterosminthurus; species Deuterosminthurus bicinctus. The sequence goes on along the minus strand of JAQIWI010001122.1, from coordinate 5,096 downwards.
TATGACAACGCTGAATGGAGCTGTGATCCGGGCTGTCGCTTTTGTAAGTTATTTCTGCTAATAATTATAGACTTAAACACAATACAAATGTGTAAATTCTTACATCAGCCTAATTTTAATATCTTTAGTTTGACAATGCATACATCTACGATGTAGAAGTCCGAAAAATTGTGGACGAGCAGACTACTAGGTTGGAATTAATCGGTGGATATGCCGTAAGTGTCTTGCAAGAACTCAGCCATCTTTTGGACTTCAAGTAGGACTTGCTTGCGTTTAGCAGTGAAGTAAACTTAAAAATACAAGTTTTAAATGCATTCTAACTTTTACAGAATAGAACTCATAACAGACCCACCTAATCTAGCGTACAATTTTAAGCTGGCTGCTCAGAACTATTCTGTAGACATGTTCGCCTCTTCTTTTTTTCTCACTCAGGATCATACGAAATTTGCTGATCCAACGTTTGTAACGAGCAGATCAAAGTAAGTCGAACACTTATACAAATTTCTTTTAAGAACTCATATTAAATCAAACGGCGTTTAACTTTGGTGTTTTTGCACAGAGTTGAAGTATTTTTAAAACACGCATTCGAAGGCTCGTCGAATGATGTCGTCGCCGCACCATTCAAACCCTCAGTTTGGCATTATTTAGCCTTCTCAGTCCTTCTATTCTCAACTGTATTTTGTTTTGTAACTTATTATTTGGAGCGAGTTGCATATTCTAACGCATTTTTCCAGATAGTTAGCGTTTTCTTACTGCGTGGTAAGCCAACCTCGAGTATTACTGGTTTTTTTAATAATGTTCAAAGCGGCTATTGTTTTAAAGACGCACAGCTTCAGGTCCAGTCATCATCATCGAGAACCGTCCAACTGACTGCATCAATAACAGTTTTCCTACTCATGTCAGCATACACCGCCAAGATATTTTCAATTGGTGCAGTAAAACTTGAATCAGTCAACACATTGGCCGGACTAGCCACGTCCATTTTTGATATTTCGTATGATCGGGGTTACGGCAATGGGTCAAGCTTGGAGTACCATGCTGGGGTAAGCTTGGCGTAAAATCTGAAAGTAATTGTCATTTGATTTGTTAATACTTGTGGTTGCGCACAGTTGGAGAGTCAGAATCCAGTAATATCAGCAATACACAAAAAGGCAGCAAAATCCCAATTCAAATATGACACATTTGAAAACGCCATGAAAGAAGTTCAAAGCCGACCATTCGCATACATTATTGACGAGGAGACTGCGTATTCTGCTACAGCAAGGGGCCTAGGGAGACTGCCGTGTGAGCTGGGAATCGGAAGTATTTATTTCGCCGAGTATCCATTGTGCATGTTTGTGCGGAAGGGATTTGAGCACAGAGCGGCTATTAACTTTGGGTGGGTGGAGCCAATTAAATGGACAGAACAAAAACATTTTTAAACCAACATTTTTAGTTGACAAAAATTTATGCTAGCTGAATTCAAGAACTTGGCTTTTCAATTACATTTGTGTTTTGTAAAATTCCAGAATACTTCGGCTTTCAGAGACAGGGGCACTGAGAAACTATGCACGTCGATGGATACCTGGAAGGGCTATAGGCTCGACTGTGGCATGTTCAACTGGAGGATTTGCTAAGTTTTCTGGCGTGGAGCTCATGCAGCTTAAGATCGCATTTGGGATTTTATTGCTGGAAGTTTGAGTGCAGTTTGTTTCTTAGTTATGGAAACTTTGAATTGGAGAACAAGTTTAAGGAATTAGAAAAATTATTGGAGAGAACGATTCACAAAATGAAGCGGTTATGTCAGAAGGAGATGACCATACGAAATTTGCCGACCCAAAGTTTATGCATCAGCAGCTCCAACACAAAACTAGTAAAGATAAGAATGTAGCCCGTCACGAGCAAAATTAAAGCTCCAGCAACATTGTCCGTGTTCAATGCTTTCACTCCTGTTCGAGACTTCTCTTGTTGCTGACGTTCAAGAGTCTTGTAAAGTATTGAACTTCCTTGTGTTGCCATCCAAGATCTACCCATAATGCTAAAATGTCGGTGTACCAACTCATGCCATCTGGAGGTCAATCCTGCAGACTGAAGTCTTCCACTTCCAATCAAATTCCCCATCTTTTTGGTAAGTGCTGAACGTTTCGGGAGTGCGAATCCAGTGTAAAAGCTGACCAGTGGCTTTGAAATTGTCACCAGAGGCTCATAACTTCCAGGGAAGCTCAAGTTACCCGAGCTCACAGTTCGAACTGGCGCGTCCCAAGAGATGCAAACAGCTCGTTTCTCTATTGCAGCCGATACAATACAGGGCGTTTCAGGGATAGGCTTACACTTTCAAACTTGAATAACTTTTGAAGTTTTGAAGCAGTAGGCATGATGGTTACGAATTCTGAAACTACAATCTTTGGGAAATTTTTTCACCTAGTTTTTATTAAAATCGGTCGACAATTGGCTGAGAAATTCAAATTCGCAGAAAAAAGTTGGGTTTTAACATGGGCTCTTATGGGGCTTTTTTCAGAATTTGAACGCCCATATCTCCTTAAATAATGATTGCAGAGACATGTGAAGCACATTGTTCGAAAGCTGAGAGCTCAGAGAATGTGTCTGTGTGTTTCAAAGGGGGCCTTAAGAGGGAACCCCAAAATTTCAAATTTTGTGAAATTTTGGGGCTCCTTCTTAAGGTCACCTGTACACTTGGCCGTGCTGCGCTCCAGCTCAAATCTTGGGAACAAACTTGAAGCCGGTCTGCCAACGGATTTCATAAAATAATTGTACGATGTGCCTGCAAAATAGTTAAAGCGCACTGAGTAGTCTTTCCGCTCGTCCAACTGGACAAATGTACGCGGTATTGACTCCTCTTGTGGGATGGTAAAAAAAGTAACCAAGTCACTTCGGTAAGCTGTGTTCATCACAAGCACATACAGCATCCAAACTGAGATTGAAGGTTTAACTTCCGTTGAGATTCGTGTGCTGAATCCTTGCTCCAGCACGATTTGATAGGGAAGGAACATTGAAGACTGCAATCGGTTATCGTTCTTACCGGCAAAGATCTGCTGGATGTAGAGAGTCAGTCCTGTAGCGATAAACGTAATGCCGAACATTGCCCACAAGAATGCAGAGAATGGATGAAACACAACTGTCCAATCCACACTGGAGCTTGGGACCCCGGTTACAAATAAAATTGAGTCCTGTCCCACCCAGATGATGTCGATTATTTTGTACCTTTCTGCCGTTGCACTGGTTAGTAAGCTAACGTTTGCTTTTTTGTATAGCACAGCGCCCGTCATTCCTGTCCAGCTACCATTTTTCAAAGCTCCGGTCCCACCTCCGTTCATGTCAACAGTCCAGGTATAATTTAGATGCAGTAAGACCGTTGTAAGTATTGTGAAATGAGCCCCACCGACGATTTGACCAGCAGTGTCATGGTAAATATGTGGTAGTATTGGGGACGCCATAATTTTCAATGGCATTCCTAGCTCTTGTCTGTTTAAGTTTGAGAATTTATCGTTTAGTTCTAGAGCTTTGAATGTGCCCAAAGTCCCTGTCCATTGTATCGTCATGTGGAGTGCCAGATTCTGTGTGCAAACTCTACAGACTCTGTATGTAGCTCTGTATGTAATGGTTTTGGCTGTGGTGGTGAAACTTGACACTCTGCTTTGAGACCGACAATATAAGGCACTGAAGACAGCACCTCGGTGGCGGTGTGGCTTCAGAAAAATCCACACCAAACTTCAAACTGCACGGGTAGAGAGTAAATATGATTTGGTCCATTTTGCAGAACGAATACGATGATTTTGGGAGCCCCGTTACATGTAGCCAGTTATTTAGAATTAAAATAAAAAAAGTCGCTTTTAAATACATTCTGGTAGTTGAACGTAGTCATTCGTTTGAAACTTTATCAACTGTCTTTTAGTTGCTCAAGTTGCAATTAGTGTGCAGAGCTAGGGCGGGTTAGGCCGTTTTGAAGTTTGCTTTGTCCATTAAACGGCTTTGACGCCATTATGGTCTAATGGAACCTCTTATGTGGACTTTGCGTTAATCGGTACTTCTGAATACAAGTTGATGTTTGCTAGGAAACTGCCTTTTAATTATCAGTCTTAACTGTTGAACAAAACAGTTCAAGGGCATCATCACTTAATCACGATCCGGAAGGGTTTTCAAAGAATAAATCCGGTCAAGCATGGCCGTAATTGAGTACTGCCAGGAAACTATAGCGAGTTGCAATAACGTAGTTGAAGTAATACTAGATGAATTGACTTACTAGAGAAGTCAAATGTTGAGTAAAGGTGGGTCGGAACACGATGAATGAAAACTTAAATAAATGACCCATCGATTGTTTACAAACAGATCAATTCAGTCGGTTCTCGTCCCTTTTCCGGGTTACTTCAACAAACATAAACTTGTTCCACTTTCAAAGGTATACAAGAAAGTACTAAGTAGTTGATTATTTCGTATGAGTCAAATTGTCTCTCTTTATTCATGCTTGGCTGACAAACCCACACTAGATTTTCGGTTTGGATGATTCGCAATGGTGAAGTCAACTTGTAAATGAATGGAAGGAAATTCAGTCGATTTGTCTAGACAGAAGTTTTTCCGCCGCACAGGTCTCATCTCGATTACATGCGAGGTAAGCTTGAATAGCCTGCTGACGAGGAACCCCCAATCCTTCCAGCTGTAGCTGTGAATACAAAAAAACAAATTGTGAACAATCTACAGCCATGGGTGAATGTTAAATAAAATTATAGGTATTTTTATGCATGAAGCACTTACTCGAACGATGGCTTCTAAGTCGTCGTCAGAGAATACGTTGTCAGGCAGAGGCTCCGCAGGCTGGGGATCATGACGAATGAAGCGGGTGTCAGGGTGAGCCAAAACTGCCGATGCCACGGCAATAAGAAGGACCACAAGTAATGTTTTTCTTGATGAAAAGCCCATTTCGTTTTGTGCGGGGGCAGCTGAGACGTATAAAATCGGGGTTGAAAAACTATTTTCAGCTTAGAAAAAACTTACTGAGCTACGTCAGACAAAAGAATGAAGATTAGCATCAGCTCGCTACAAAATTTATAGGACAGCTCCTAATGATAAGCTTGGCTTGGAAAATCCATTTCAACTAATTC
>JAQIWI010001121.1:0-18846 GCA_034698825.1 Deuterosminthurus bicinctus | reverse complement strand
GATGGCCAGAATCGTCAAGATATTGGATTCATATCTGGTATAAGTCTTCAAATAACTACGTTTTTGAAGTATGAAGGCGATAACATACATCAAAACCTCGCGGACAAACGTGCAACCTTGTAGCCAGAGTCTTAACTAATAGATTGACTAATGAGGAGCACTTCTTGTCAATAAAGTGACAGCTTCGTAAGAAAAATGTTTTCATATTCGCATTATTCCATTTTAACGAATTTGTGTTCGCGTCGGAAATAATAATGGACGCTTGAATCTTTGATACAATATCTTGTCCCCTTAGTTGTAACTAGCTAAAGTCTCAGTGCTTCATTTGAATGCATTTTATTTCACTTGATGGCCAGAATCGTCAAGATATTGGATTCATATCTGGTATAAGTCTTCAAGCAACAATGTTTTTGAAGTATGAAGGCGATAACATACATCAAAACCTCGCGGACAAACTTGCAACCTTGTAGCCAGAGTCTTAACTAATAGATTGACTAATGAGGAGCACTTCGTGTCAATGAAGTGACAGCTTAGTAAGAAACTTGTTATCATATCCGCATTATTCAATTTGAACTAATTTTTGTACGGGTTGGAAATAATCATGGGCGCTTGAATCTTTGATACAATATCTTGTCCCCTTAATTGTAACTAGCTAAAGTCTTAGTTCTTCATTTGAATGCATTTTATTTCACTTGATGGCCAGAATCGTCAAGATATTGGATTCATATCTGGTATAAGTCTTCAAATAACTACGTTTTTGAAGTATGAAGGCGATAACATAAAGTAAAAATCCGCTGGCAAACTTGCAACCTTGTAGCCAGAGTCTTAATTTATAGATTGACTAATGCGGAGCGTTTCGTGTCACTCAAATGACAGCTTAGTAAGAAAATTGTTATCATATCCGCATTATTCCATTTGAACTAATTTTTGTACGGGTTGGAAATAATCATGGGCGCTTGAATCTTTGATACAATATATTGTCCACTTAGTCGTAACAAACTGAAGTGTCAGTGCGTCATTTGAATGCATTTTATTGCACTTGATGGCCATACTCGTCAAGATATTGGATTCATATCTGGTATAAGTCTTCAAATAACTACGTTTTTGAAGTATGAAGGCGATAACATGCATCAAAACCTCGCGGACAAACTTGCAACCTTGTAGCCAGAGTCTTAACTACTAGATTGACCAATGATGAACATATCGTGTCGCTCAAGTGACAGTTCCGTCAACAAATTCTTTTCATATCCGAAATATTTTGTTTTAAATTTATTTTGACTAGTCGGGAATTACAATGCACGCTTGAATCTTTGATAGACTATCTTGTCCCCTCAGTGCAAACTAGCTGAAATGTCATTGCTTTGTTTGAATACTTGTGATTGCACTTAATGGACACAATCGTCAAGACATTGAGTTCATATCTGATATTAGTCATCAAATAACTTTGTTCTTCATGTATGAAGGCGATAACATAAAGTAAAACTCCGCGGACATACTTGTAGCCTGGTGGAAAGACTTTTTTCAACTAGATTGACCATTGAGGATAATTCCTTGTCATTTTAATGACACCTCCATCAACAAATTCATTTCATATCCGAGATATTCGATTAAAATTTAATTTTGACGCATTTGCATTAACAATGGTTACTTGAATATTTGAAAAACTACCAAATTCGCTTATTTTTGGCTAGCACAATTGTCATTGCGTCAATTGAACTCATTTGATTAAACTTGATGGCCAGATAACTCAAGATATCAGCGTTCATATCGGATATCTGTCTTAAAATATTTATAGCTTTAAATTATCAAGGCGACAACATGCCGCGGAAATACTTGCCAACTTTGGGCTAGATTTTTAACTACTTAACTGACCCATGAGGAACATGTTGTTTCGATGACAGAAAGAGAATGCTGCACGCAGACTTGCCTTCTGGAGGCCCGATCCTTATTTACACGATTGTCTAATGAGGAACATTTCGTTTTACTTAAGTGTCCGATTCATCAACAAACTTTTTACGTATTCAAAATATTCGATTAAATTTAAATTTTCACGCGTCGGCAAAAACAATGGACGATTGAATCTTTAAAATACTCTTGTCCCCTCATTGCTCACTAGGTGAAGTATCATTGCTTCAGTTGAACTCGTCTAGTTGCAGTTTGGATGTTGTATGTGCTCGTGATGAACACAGCGTACCGAAGCGACTTGTTAATATTTTTTAACATCCCACAAGAGGAATCCATACCGCGTACATTTATCCAGCTGGACGAGCGGAAAGACTACTCAGTTAGCTTCAACTATTTGGTCGGCATATCGTACAATAATTTCATGAAATCCCTTGGAAAACCTGCTTCAAGTTTGTTTCCAATATGAGCTCGAGCACAGCACCCCCAAATGTATTGTAGCTGCTGCAGTAGAGAAGCGAGCTGTTGCATCCCTTGGGACACACCTGTGCGAACTGTCAGCTCGGGTAATTTGAGCTTACCTTGAAGTTATGAGCCTTTGGTGACAATATCAAAACCACTTGTAAGCTTTTACACTTGATTCGCACTGCCGAAACGTTCACCACTTACTGCAGAGATGAGCACATTGATTGGAAGACTTCAGTCTGCAGGATTGACCTCCAAATAGCATGACTTGGTGTACCGAAATTTTAGTATCATGGGTAGATCTTGGATGGTTGCACAAGGAAATACTACACTCTACAAGGCTCTTCAACGTCAGCAATCAGAGAGGCATTAGATAGCAGCGAAAGCTTTCAACATGGAAAATGTTGCTGGTGCACTGATTTCGCTCGCCACTATACTTGTTACTATTGCCGGGCTGCCCGCGGGCCAAAGACCAATACTGGCGTCCGTTTTAGCGAAAAAAATTTACGGGCCGGGCATCAGTGGGCATTTTTTTAAAAAAAGGGCACGGGCCACACATAAATTAAAGTTTTAAAAACAATTGGGGAGCATTGTCTTGTGCAGAGTGTCCCAAAGGAAGCTTAACACTTTTATTCTTTGTTTTACTATAAAAAAACAAGCGTGCGCTACAATAAAAATTAGGATAGAGCTAACATTGACAAAGACCACTTCAGTCGTACATTAATTCTATGGTGTGACAATCAACATTTGTCATTTAAAATATTCAGTTCAGTGATGAAGGGGTTTTAAAATTACGGGTTTGAGAGTAAGTTGACTCTCGTTTAGTACTTTCCACTATGCATGGTACGTTCCATCGACCGAAAATCCACGCTTAGTTACACTTCCAGCTGAACTAAAGTAAACGATAAAAGGCATCCCACTCGGTACGGTCGCTTCAATGCTGCGAGCTGCTTCTCCACTCCGCCTGAAAGTCACACCTCAGTAAGTTAAGATATGCCTTGGCAAATACTACCAACTAAATTGACGATTGTACTCACGACTGACAAAAATACCCCAGCGGCAAAGACGGATCAGCGTAAAGCAGTGTGACGTAGTCATGGGTTGACTCAGTGGAAATGTCATACACAGTGACATTCGCTCTACTGCCTTGTGGTGGGTTGGCAAGCAGTACAAATTTTGTCGTTATTGTACGTGCTAGATGAAGGTGGATACTTGTACGAAAAGCTGCTGGCTTGATTTGTGAAACTTAATTGGAAAGGGCTGAGCGCACCGTTAACTGCTACAGTTCTCAGCCGGAAGCCTTCACCTTGAACGCTACTTTGACCCGAAAAGACAACAAAGAAGAGCTAAGACCTCAAGGACATTTCAGTACTACTGCTTGGCCAGCAAATAATGACAAGTTTTAAGTTTGTTTTGGTTTGATATAAGTTTAAGTTTGAGCTTCTTACGACATGCTTGTCATGTTACAGCTATCCGAGCCTCGTATCACAAAACCTTCGAGGGAGAAATCCGAATCAAAATGAAGCACAGAGTCGTCTATGAGGCTGAGCCTGGCGGAACCTGAAGCTTTGAGAGCAACGACCCAAGAGCAGTAGACACGACTTCCAAGGTTTTCCACTTTGTACACAGGTTCTTGCACCGAGTTTATCATTTCAATATGGCCCCCACAAGTGTCTGCAGTTAACCAAAATTTCTGTCGCAAAATTTGTACCTTTTTACATCGTCTCTTTTTTTTGGGGGGGGGGGATTTTTGTTTTTGTGAAATAAACTTTTTACGTACACAATTGGACATTGAAATAATAAATCGCCGCCGTTACCGCCACTAATAAATACGCCGGAAAGTATGGGGACATTGTGACAGTACAATTTGGAATGGACAGGTATGGTTGACTAGTTGAATCGGTGCATAATGTTGGATTTTAAGCATTCGTTTCAGTGCAATGTTCGCAATTTTTTTAGAACAATTGTACTGTCTGACCCAAAATTGGTCCGTGAGGCATTTAATGATCCTGTGTGATCCGGGAGACCTGATAATGAAATGTTTACTCTCCTTTCAGATGGTCCATATGGTACAGTTGAACTTGAAAAAATCCTACAAAAATGGCAACTTGCAATGCAATAATGTACTCGCAGGTTTGATAAACTCGGAGGGACAAGAATGGGTTGAGCAACGTCGCTTTACTCTCCGACACTTACGGGACTTTGGTTTTGGCAAGAATACGGGAGAAGAATTGATCACTAACGAGCTGAAGGAATTTATTCAAGCGCTTGACAAAAATGTGGGCAAAACGATCTCAATGAACAGAAGCTTTGGCGTTGCAGTGTTAAACACATTGTGGATGATCCTTTCTGGAGTTCGCTATGAGCAGGATGACCCGCGGCTTTGGTCCATCCTTAAGGGGAATGAAGAGTAAGAAATGTCACACGAAATTTTACATGGCACTCGGATCATCACTTTGTTTCTAATAGAGTTGGGAAAAGAAGCAGTGAAACCCTTTTAGCCCTCATTGTTCCAAAAATAGCAGCCAGATCTCCCAAGTTGACTGGATTCGATTTCATTAAAGAAGCGTTAGGTAAATTTCGTGAGGTTGCAATGCAATGGAACATGTCAAGAAGCAACTGGAGGAGATCAACTATGATGACCATCCGAGATTTTATCGACGCTTACCTCAAGGAAATTAAAGCTACCTTTGAGCCGTCATCAAGTTTTTATGACAAAGCTGGAAGTAAGTTGATCGTTTAAACGCAAATAAATGATGAATGCTACTACTGATTGTTATTGAATATGTAGTCCGGTCACTGATTGCCGTTGTATCGGACATGTTCGGAGCTGGTGCCGACACGACATCCAACGCTTTATCATGGCTTGTGCTCTATCTTGGCAAGTTTCCTCATGTGCAAACTAAGCTTCATGCTGAGTTGGATGAAGTTGTGGGCAAGAGGAGAAGTCCAGTTTTAGCTGATCGTCCAAAGTATGTTGTCTTATTAAAAACTTTAAGTCCACAATGGAAGTTTTCCAAGGGGAAGGAATCTTTACGTACACTTTGTTTCAGGATGGTGTTCGCTGAAGCAGTCCTCACAGAAGCCATGCGGATGTCATCCCTAGCCCCTGTTGGCGTCTTCCACCGTGCCATGAAAGATGTCAAGTTCCACAGCTACGACATTCCAAAAGGCACTTTCTTGCTTGCTAATTTGTATTACATCCACCATAACCCAAAAATTTGGGTAATCCTAAAGAGTTCCAACCTGAACGATTCTTAAGTCCTGATGGAAAATCATTGAAATAACACGACGCTTTTATACCATTTTCAACAGGCAAGGGAGTTTGCATTGGAGAAACCTTGGCTCGTGATACGCTTTTCCTTTATTTCACCAACATTTACCACAAGTTTTCCATTCAATCTGCCGAAGAGAGCAAGGACGCAACGCTGGATCCAGCTCCGGCTTTTTGCTCGCTCCACAGGATTTTAATGTTGTGCTTACTGAGAGACAATGAGGACGAAACAACTGAAACTCCTCAACTTTAAAATAAATACAAACGAATGCATTTGACCCCATCATTCAAGATGAAATATTTGTAAAATAACATAATATTTGTTGTTTATTGAATGCCTTGTCATAACTGGCAATCTGTATCTTAATTGTTATGTGGCCTTGGGATATGGCATAAGCAAAAATAAGCTATACAGATTTAGACTAAACAAGTGCTTTAAGATGTGTGCTGTGCACACATTAATTTAAGGCAAAAGGTTTGAGAAGTTGAGCATCATCATAATCAGTCAACAGTTAGTGCAATTCAGTCTCTGAGTCAAGCGGAAGCTTTGGTGGTCGAACTAAAATATCCTGACTGCGTCGAGCGTGGAAGCCAGGTACATCTGTTGTTCACGCTTGGTTGAGCAAACTTCGCAGTTCGCTGAATGCTTATTGGTTCCAGGCCCTTCCGTCGATGTTAATTTAATGTACACTCCGTCAACCACATTTTCTTACCCATTTGAATCAATGGCCAGTGGAGCCTCTACTTCCTCTCGCCTCCCTGAGTGCGTAATTATCTGTAAGACTATAAAAACCCAAACGCACTCACTGTACAGTGCGGCTTCTGATCTACGCACCCTTACTGTAAACAACTACTCTCTTTCCTTGTTATTTAAACTTTAATAAACCTACGTAATATTATTGCCAATTTATCCCACGCTACTGGGACTCTATTTTGTTACTGAACCTCCAATTCATGGTCGCCAAATCTTTTGATAATCTGTGGGATTGAAGGACTTTCGGAACTGGAATTTTGGCAAAGCACGTATTTCAGAACAAACATATTTCGTGTGACCTCCAGCTCGGTGGCACAGTTTTTGTTTTTGTGAAATAATTTTTTTACGTACGCAATTGGACATTGAAATAATAAATCGCCGCTGTGTGTATGGTAATGGTGCATGCTACATAACAGCATGGATGCAGAATGTGTGCTTGGTGGTAAATGCAGGTTTGATACAGAGGTGAGGCCCAGCCCATGCATTTTTTGGCACTTTTTCCGGCCGGTTTAGTAATTTTCAAACTTGCGCGGTCGTTGTGCCAGTTTGGTGAACAGATAACTCGTGGATGACCTAAAATGCAAGTGCACTAAAAAATTGAATTTTTTGAATGAAAAAATTGTTGCATTAGAAGTTGATGCAAACTAGTTTATTTGGCTCAATTCAGACCACGTAGTTGAACTTATCTTAAACAAATTTGGGATTAAAGAAACGGACTGAATTAAGTCTGATTAAACCAATAAATCGGTTAGAGTCACTGAATATCAACTGAACGACCGCTCAAGTTTGTAGACGCTGCGCAGCAAGGATGGAGGAGAGATTAAATTTTAGTGGGATCCTACATAAAAATTTTTCTTATGCGACCTCACAGTGACGTAGTTCTCCTTACAGTTGGTAATTCAATGAATAATTACGCATTGTGTTTCCTTTAATGCCATTTAGGCATTACTAAAGGCGTCGTCAGAAGTTTCCTTACATTGGTTTTTACTTTTTTAAAGAAAAAGCATAAAAGATTAAAAATTTTGCAGGTATAGAGACCAACTAAATACCTCACTTCAGTAAAAATATCAGACCACATGTCCTTATGGGTACAGAATTATTAAATTCAACAGGAGCCACATGGCAGGCCTCTGGCCCGCGAGTGACTTTCGGACTTAGCAAGCCATATCTCTGTCACTTATCGTAGCAGTAGGATGAAATTTGGTAGGAAGCCTTTAACATTAATGTGGCTTCTTGCTTCTGTATGCGCAAGACTGTAGCTTCTCAACTCTACAAGTTACAGGGACTCAAAGTAAAAAATTTGGTTAAAAAAATCACAAAAAACGTAAGAATCGTTCATTTTTGCTTAAAAAATTAGTATTTTTTTGCAAATATCTCGATGATCGATGATCAAATCTTATCACCAGCTACGAGGCAGGTTAGGTACTGGACTAAGCATGATTAGGTGAAATCACAGATAATTTCAACAGTACACGACCGAGATATTACGGAAATACCTCTGGTTCGCACGTCTTTTTGGATAAATTAAATCATAAATACGGCCCAAACGAGAATTAAGGGATAGTTTTTGGCAGTTTTTGTAGCTAAAAAAATGGACTAAAATTCACGTCGAAAAAACAGCAACCATGTGATTTTGGTGGACATGCAAACTTACCCATGATTTTGCGTAATGCGAACTTTTTCTGGTACGCTCGCTGCTCCACAGTTTAGTGAGTAGGTCCCCTTAAAAAAATCTATTCTTGTGTGAAGTTACAAGTTTCTGCTAGTAACCTTCCAGAAGTTATTGAACAAAAAAATAATGTAAGGCAAATTCTGACGACCATCGTAATCAAGAGTGAGTGCACATGATTTTAGTGCAGAATTTAATGGATAATATAGCATTGTCTCCTTTTGAACTTTCTTAGACGAACACTCGAATGTTGTCATCACACTTGTTTCTTTAAAATCTTCAAACAATCAACAACTTTTTTCTCTCATCTCCTTTTTTGTCAACTTGGCTTTTATATTGTTCTGAGAAGTTGTGAGCTGAGTTAATCGGAGAAAATTTCCATACAATTCCGCTTATTAAAATATTCGTAATTTTGATAAAACTAAATGCTAAACTGGCACACTAATACTGGGCTGATTTAAAGCTGATTCCCCGAATTATTTTGAGCTATGCCCCGTGGTGGACCACGTGACGGTGCAGGGAGACCGCGGCTGCCTGCAGCTGAAATTACTGACCACACTTTTGATCTGCGCGCGGCTGCCGTTCGAGATTATCTACTAGGCATTGACGAATTGGACGTGGTTAATAAAGGCATCGTAAAATACATTCAAGTTATGGTGGGCGTAAACGCGTCTTGTATTGTAGAGCAGGCATGTGAATCAGAAGTTGCAGCTGAGGAAATGGTCAGAAAGCTTGAGGCACCAGAAGCTAAGCGACTGTCAAAAGATGAGGCACTTGCTATGCTTCTACATTTGAAAATGTCTAAACATCAGTACACGCAATTTGGTAAAATGATGAATCGCACTGTGGATACTCCAAATGGCGGCAACATAATTCCGTGCTACAAAGTTGTCAGCCAGCATAAAGTATCATGTCGGCCGGAGAATGTAGACATTACTGAAGTGAAGGCCCAAGTTCCACTTCAAAACATCCTGAAGCATACGGTCGAGCGATTAGTGAAAGCCAATGAGGAAAAAATATTGGGAGCGATAGGTAGGCGACGCAAGAATTGCTGTCTTACATTTTGCTGGGGCTACGATTCTGCTACAGGTTTTCTACAATTTATCAGACCTGCTAAATTTTTTATGAAATTTTAATGCTATTGGTTTTTATTAGGACAAAAAGAGTATAAAATGCCTTTTGAGGCCCCAGGAAATGAAAACTGTTCCGACAAGTCTCTCTTCGCGGCGGTTATCAATCCACTGACTTTGAAGACTAATGACGGGACTGTTTTGTGGAAGAACGACTATCCTCAATCCTCACTTTATATTCGAACTTTTATGCTAGAATACGCATCCGAAACAACCGAGTACGTCCAACGGTACGGTTCACATTTAGCATGCTTTTAACTTTTTTAATGGAGACAAATTTTCGAAATCAAAAATTAGCATTTATTATGGGAAATAGCATAAGATTTTTAACTTGACACAGTTGAGACCCTTTGCTCGTTTCGTTTGAGTTATCATGTGTGTGAGAAAAATTGCAAATCAGTAGCAAATAGCCAAGCTCTTATAGGAAATAACATGGGATGGTTCAATTACAAAATTGTGGGACCCCGACCCAGTGGGACTGGGTGGGGCAATTCACCCCAAACTTTGGCTACGCTAACAAGGAATGGTGCTCGAAACTTCCTATAAGTTTCAGTAATGTGCTCAGCAGAAATAGAAGAATATTTTTTCGTCATGTTGCTAATAATTTTGATCATTTACAATGTTTCCTATCATCTTCAAAAAAGTAATTGCTTCTAGGATGTTTCAACCAGATTCTATTGATCGTTTTTAATCCGAATTTTCAGATTTAACACTGCAACAGTAGAAGAGCTCAGGTTGCTGCAAGGAGTTGATGTCACAACTGAGTCAGGAATCAGACTTCATGTTAGATTTCAGCACCACCTCACAAATATCGACGGAAAGATTTTTAATATTCTTTCGAACACATCCACTCAACGTTGCCCGGTGTGTAAGGCAGGAGGCGACGAATTTAATGATCCCAATAACATTGAAACGGAGACATTTGCGGTAAAAGGGTGCGGGCGAGAGCATGGGGTTCAACCCCTTCACGCTTGGATCAAGTTCATTCTTCTTTTGCTCAATTTGTCCTACCGTTTACCATCTCATTTGGAGGGATTAACTGGCGCCGCCCGCACAGCTAGCATTAAACAGCGAATGCAGGAATTAAGAACTCGATGCAAAGAAATATGGGGTCACACTGCTAAGGGCGGGAAATTCAAATTCTGGTAATCAAACACTCGTATACTATTACGTGTCATGGGCTAAAACTTGGGCCATAGGGGTATTTTGATATGCTCTTTCACGTGGAATCAATTGTTTGGTTGTGCGGTGCCGCTTTAGTATCTATGGAAACCATTTATCCTTTTAACTACATGATATTTTAAGTTATAGCAAAAACAGTGAGTCATCATGTAAGGATAATGGAATTTCTTTGGATAGCTCGCACTTGTTTGTTGATTTTTCGTATCCTTGACAACCATGCTCTTTTAAGTATTTTTATGCATTTCAGCCCTCTAAAATTGGCTTGCAAAATAAAATTTTTATATTTGACTACTTTTTATCAATTTTGGCATTTTCTCAATTCACTCCATGCTGTACACGAGTATTATTCATGAGTTTTTATGTGTTGAAGCTAGCCATTAACTTGTGCAATCTGGGCAGTTCCTAATCAGTACAGAAATTTAGCCGCCCTGCACTATTCAGACGCTGCATCTGGTTCCTCACGTGTATGCCATATTTAAAGAGCTATTTGTACCCATTGGATCATGAGAGGAAAGGGCCAACCGCCATTCAGTCCTCCACCTGCTAAGCCAGATCGCATAGTAATAGTAAGTGAAGAAATTTTAACTAGTGACAAGATCAGTGAGTGCATAGCTCGTAGCAATTACTTGACCCATCTGAGGCTGAGGTAGTGGATCTAAGTATTTATTGGGTTGAATCTAACTCTCCAAAGTAATAATATTCCCCCATTCAAATTTTTTCTCAATGTTCCCGTTACACCCACCAGAAAGTGTAATATCAACCTTGGAACATGCAAATCCCAAGCAGCGATTCACAAGTGTAGGGAAATCCCTCTAATTATACATCGACTCCATGCTACCTTACGAGAGGGCAGTGATAACTTTGCTACAAGAAATGCTTACATTATTACAAACTCAGCTCCTAACTATTCCGTTCCTTTCTAGCAACCAACTTGAACATTGCTAATCTTTTTTCTTCATCAACAACGCCCACAATCCAGGCCTTGCTGCAAGTTTCAGCAATTTTTACCGCTGTAGAAATAAGTGAAGCTGTCGATAATTCTAATTCATTTTTAATATCATACATATCTACTTCTATACGAAGTGGCAGTTTGTATCCAATGACGTCCTGCTCTCAACCTAAAGCGCAAACAAACCGAAGCTCATGCGGACTTTGATTTTGTTTTGCATCGTTACAACAATTAATTATCAACGTCCTACAACACAACAAGCATAATTTGTAAATACATCAATTGGACTCCCCTTCTGACGGCTGCAAACTGTGGCCACTGTTGTTCCATCACGCAGCTCCAGGCAAGATATGTCGGCGAAACGAACAGAACGAGCTGCCCCTCCGTCAACTACTGAAAACTGATAGTAGCAGCACGCAAGGTGAATAGTTGTGGAAAAGAATTGTCAACTTAGGAATCCTACGCTTCAGCTGTACCAATCATACGTGAAGTTACTTCACACAATCAAGTCCCTGTATGCAAGGAGCGCTCAGGAACACCAAGAAGATCAAAAGCTCAAACAAAAACGTCGCATTAGTTAGAGCCCAAATCTCAACCTCAACCGTTTCTTCCACCAACTCTCATCCTACTCAGCAGATCAAGTGGGGAAGTTTTGGAGCAAACAAATTGACCGAAAACTTGTCCGCGATTCACAGGGTCAAGTTGAGTGTGGTCTCCATAGTGTTGCGTCAGGGTTTTATCCAATCGGAATAGAATGGATTGAGCATGCGCTGGAAAATGTAAATCAAGGAGACGCCACTGTTAGTAAGAGGCTCGTTAAGGATTACCTGGACAAGGCAATTGTACAAGTACGGCACCACAAAATAGTTCAAAGTGCGGACTTGTGAGTCATTTTCGACATTTATGCTCAGCACGATACAAACTGGCAGCCATTTTACGAAAAGACATGGTGAGAGTTTTTTACGAGCAACCACTGAATCAAACGTTGGATGTATCGCAAAGAAAATGGCGGAAGGAGGGGAATTATATGCGCGATCATGAACCTTTTCCTCATGCAGACTACGGCGGTGTATGTAAGACCTACATCAAGCAAGTAAAGTTTTACAGTAGACATTAATTATAACTACGAGCAGAAGATTTTACATAAGTATGCATTGAAGTCAGAGATGCAAACCTTAAAATTTTTCTGTCGGTACGAAACATCGATCCATCCATTCTGCTAAAATCGGGCCGCTAAAATCTGAACTACTAGCACGATCAAATTGTCCAGTTTCCCGATGTCATCGGCAAACATTTAACAAACGAATAAAAAAAGCAGCAGGGGGAAAACTCAGTGCCACCGTACTAAAAAAATTCATGAATTCAATATTCTGGGTCACCGTCATACATTCCAACTCAATCAAAGTTAAATTGGAAAAACTTGCTAGTCTACTTTCTAGACTACAAGTCCAAAATAATTCTTTGGGCGGCTATGGGGCATTTACGTTCTCCTCATACATTCCCGGGGGGTTCACAACTCTGCATGCTGATTGGGTAAGCGAGTGAAGACCATCGAAACCTGATTTTTAATGTTAGATGAATGCACAAGATTTTGGTTACAGGCATCAGAAGGGATTACAAGTGAGAGAATGTCCACGTTTAAAATTTATGTGAGTACACATTTGGGATAGTTGACACTTTGAAGTAAATACTTTGCGAGATTTCTATGTTCTTCTGAAAAATTTCAAGCTAAAAGGTTTAGACGTGAGTGGGTCGACAGGGTTTCCAACATTGAAAGTGGCTGCACCGGCCATCAAAGGGTCTGCCATTTTGTGGTTCAATGTAAACAGCGCGGGTGAACATGCAGCAAATGCTATTCATGGGTCCTGTCCAGTTGTTTCAGTTGTCTAGTACACAACATAAATCCCATCACACAGGCAAAATTTATAACTGCTGACACTTGCTTACAAAACTACGGGACAGAGTTTTTTCGGGTATCCAATTTGACTCTGACTAAATTTTTCTCCGTCCTCAATCCCTAAGTGGCAAAAATACTAAGGCACAAACACGTTATCAATATAACACCAGGCACTCGTGGCATCAATCACTGTAAGGTAACATTGCTGGGTAATATTTTTTGTACGCAGAAGAAACGAATAATCCATCCCCTAGGTTTGAGAGCTGTAACTTAATCTTCATTTTGGCTAGTCGCAATAAATATTAATAAGTATTAAGGCTTATTTATGCGGAAGCGTTGACCGCACTTTTTTAGCCTAAATAGGCCATACTGTTGGCGTACAAAATCAAAACAAAATCTACAGAAAAAATTTCAAGCTGGCTAAAATCAATTGCAGGTCAAATTTAGGGAATGCGTGGTTTAAAGAACGATTCGTTGGTAAACTGATTTGAAATCAGCGCGCTGATAAAAGTCTGGGCGCTCCAGCGCCCCCTACTTTTATTCAAGACGAGAATTTCTCCGAAAACACGGTAGGCAACATTCCATCACAACACATAATTAAGCTTTTAATATTCAAAATCCAATGAACTACCCTTTCTTCTGCTTACTTTTCAGTTAATGTTTTTAGTTCCAGGAGAGATAGAAGAATACATACGCCTTACATTTGTCAGAAAGTCCGCAGTTGGCAATTAATCATTGCTGAGCAAGCGCACTTGGAGTGTGTTATTTCCGTAAGAACAGTGCGGTGAATGGAACAAAAGTCCTTGCCTACCTCCCTTCCTGAACTCCCAACTTGTACTGCACCTCCAGTCTACCATAAAAAGAGAACAAATTGACAATTGATTTGTCTAGACAAAGGCGCCATTGTGGATCGAGTCTCTCCACAGAGCCCATCATGCTAAATAAACGAGAGCCTTGAAATTCTTCAAGATTTGCTGCAAGTTAGGCTCACTTCCACTTGAAGTCGACATACGATGCTGGAGAATAAAGGCATCTTCCCCTAAGAAGCAATACCCTTGTGCCATATCCAGTGATGCGCAATCCAGCAAACTCAGAAAGTGGATTATGGATTTGGAATGAACCACTCAAGCGCTCGGATTGGAATTGTGGAATGTGAAATAAAATCTAAAATGACGGATTATCAAATTGGAATGTGGAATATTGACTCGAAATTAAGGGATTAAAAAATTGGAATATGGAATATTTATTTCAAATTAACGGACTGTGGATTCTGGAATAACCATTACAAGCTTCCGCCATAAAATTCAATAAATATTGCCAGGAACGTATGCAGTTGCATTTTATGCAGGTGAATTCATATGTATCTGCTGCAATTGACTTTTAGAACAGCTAATGCTACGTTTTATGGAGGTGGAGGCCTCACTTTGAACAGTTCTGGAATATCGAATTGGATTGTGGACTACAGTGTATTCCTGGACTAGGAATGTTGGATTAAACAGACGCAGGCAAAATGGATTAGGATTAGGAATATGAATTGCTTGTCAGCCACACCATGGAATAGAATTTGGATTTGAATTCCAGATAATTGAGGAATATTCCTAATCCTGGATTGCGCATCACTGGCCATGTCCTGCAGTCTCCTTAAACTGCATGGTCTGTACGAATGTGGCAGATCGACGTGGACGTACTTACTCGTGCCAGATACCCAGCTATATTACTTGAATATCTAAAAAATCTTTTTTGGAGCCTTCGGACAGGCGAAGAGGCTTGTGATTCGAGTGTTGAAGGACTCGAAATGTGCAGGTAGTGAGCATTGTCAGGTTTGATTGTCATTTGAATGACATTCTTGCGGTGCCGGTGACTCGGTGCAAAAGTGAACTAATTCTGGACATCTCACATCTAGAAACTTCATGCTGTAAATGTGTAGACCCATTCAAAATTTTCAGCATGGAAGAAGTGCTGCAGAAAGCATTTATTCGTGGCGTGGTCAGCAAAGAGCACGCACGCCATGCATCTTGATTGACGTTAAGAGAACCCAATTTTTGGTACAAGCCCTTGCCTTCAGGCAAGGGCTGCACTATTTTACAGAATGGAAGGTCTAGTGAGAAACCGTTTCATTCAAAAAAGCTGAAATAACTTTTATGTCTAGGATTAAAATCCCTATCAACAAGAGAAACTCAAAAAAATTTAAAACCCATTTACTATAAAGAAAACTCGAGATATGTTGTTTCTTTTATGAAATATTTATAAGGGATGTGTACGTGGTCAGAGGACGTGGATACTGAAGCTGTTCAGTTTTGATTATAATTACTAGCACACACATTAAATGACCGTTGATGATAGCAATACAGAGATGGCTTTGCTATGAAGTACAAAGCACAGTTCAGGTACAAGCCCATAGCCAAGAAGCATTCTAGTCGAAAAAATTATATTGCAGTGAGAATCATAATGACCCATTAGACCAAGCTCCTGAAAGCAGCAGCGTTGCATTGTATATGTTGTCGGAAGATGCAGCTCAAAATTCATCAGCATGACGTGCACATGATAATTCTTACAACTTATCGACGTTAAGTACACGAAATTAAAATTCGTTTGGACGGTTAAATGCTATTTTCAGTCACCATATTACGGCCCTGCAAATACTTTACGAACTTTATCCGCATAACTCTTAGCAGGCTCCCTTTTGAACCAATAGAATAAACGGGTTGGCATTGTTTTGTTGCTTGACACCACTCATTAAATCTGGTAATAGCATTACCAGCAGTAACAGAGTTTGAAGACAGTCAACAACTAATGTTAAAACTAGATTACAAGCAATTGCTCGTACCATGAGCAATTTTCCGAACTCGTTATGCGTTTCTTTCGTGTGTATTTCATGTTGAAAAAAAATCGGTGGTTAAAATAATCGTAGGGTTAATAGCAACATAACAGTAGTAGGCGGCTTGAGTACTTTCTCGTGGTCCTGATTTAGGGCTGAATAAATAGAACCAAATTGCAGGATATTGTAGATAGCAGCCAGTTTGCGTGTCTTTCTGCCTATTTTCCTTGTATTTCCCAGCCGCGAATTTTCCCTCCTTCACACCAATAATGCATCGCATACACTTTCATCCGTTTCTTAATGCTGACGACACAAAACCGCACAAGCCTCAACAATAATAAGCTAGAATTATTAATTAAACAGTAAGATGCACATGACATATATTACTTTTAGCTTACATTAGGTTCATGCCCAAAAATTTGGCTATAAGTCTGAAGAGTTTTACATTAAAGCCAAATACAACATTATTTAAAATCTAAAATCTCCACTCAAAGCCTCTTAAATCCTGTATCACCTTGGATGTTGCCAAGGACACAAATTTAGTATCCGCAATGAAAAAACAACTAAAAAAAATTAAAAATTTCCAAAAGCATCAGGTTGGTTTTAAATAAAATCAAATGCCACACGCGCACGCGGTAAGCAAATGCCTAGCAAATCAAGTCGGCGTTCCGGTGAAACTCCAGCATTCTTAAACAAATGCCACAGTAAGTCCGAAAATTATTAAAAGGTAATCGTGTAAATTATTTTGCCATAATATTTATTTAAAAAATCATCAATTTTTTGTTTTTTTAATAGGAGGTCGCGACTTTATGAAATCGCTTTGTTAATCGTACTCTCTTGAGGCTGAAATAACGTAGCAATTTTTATTTCATTTTTGATACGCGTGTGTTGTCATTAACTTATTTTTGCAAATTTTGTGTACTTTGCAGTATTGATAGTTTATGGTGAGCTCTGGATGATAAAAAGATTGACGTGCAGTACGTGATTCAGCTTGTAAGCAGCCAGGCTTGACGGCCAAGATATCGTCACACAATCTCATTTCAGCAATTAGTGAGCAGAAAAACAAGCTACTTAAGCAGTGACTTGAACATCCCGAAAGGAGAGCGTAAGATAAAAAAGCTTGACGCCTACAATTTTTCCATTTAATAATGTCTAATAATTTTTTTGGTAGCGCAGATTATTCGCGTCTTAAATCAACCTTCTGAACTTAACGTCACAACGCGTCGCAAAGGTATGCCAACGTACAGAATTTAGGTTTCAAAAAATTTCCCAAAACCTCGTGTTTCAGAACTGGTACGCATCATGCCTACTGCTTCAAAACTTGAAACGTTGTTCAAGTTTGAAAGTGTACACATATCCCTGAGCTATCTTGTTAGGGATAGGTGTACAATTGCAAACTTGAATAACTTTTCAAGTTTTAAAGCAGTAGTCATGATGAGTAGCAGTTTTGAAATTCGAAGTTTTGAGAAATTTTTTGATGGATAGGGTGACCCAACTGATGGTCTAGTCATAAGCTTCATATAAAAATGTGTGTGAGCACTGCTGACTTTTTAATCACATCGCTTCTCCTCCATTTAAGTCAGCAAGGTGGAGAATACGAAGAAAGATAATTTGAAAGCGGAAAAATGTTGCACATAGGACGACATAGATGAATAGGTGGGAAAATCATGAATAATTTATGCTGGTCCCAACCCAATGGTCAAAACTTCATGGAACATCCAGATTTTTTTACATGTTTTGACCATTGCGTTGGGTCCAGCATAAATTGTTCATTATTTTCCCAATATTCATCCATGCCATCGTATATACAACATTTGTCAGCTACGACATTATCTTGCTACTTTTTCTGAACCTTGCTGACTTGAATGGAGGAGGAGCGATTTGGTTAAAAAGTCAGCAGTGCTCTCCCATATGTACTTTTATGCAGGTTAAGATAAGACCTTCAGTTGGGCCACCCTGTACATCCAAAAGTTTCAAAAAACTTTTTATTTCAGAACTGGTACTCAACATGCTAACTGCCGCAAAACTTGAAAAGTAATTCAAGTTTGAAAGTGCACACCTATCCCTGTTAATGTGCTTTAGGGATATGTGTACAGTTTCAAACTTGAATAACATTTCAAGTTTTACAGCAGTAGGCATGATGGGTACCAATTCCGAAAGGGGAAGTTTTGATTTTTTTATGTATCGGGTGGCCCATCTGAATGTCATATCTTAAGCTGCATAAAAATAAATGTGTGTGAACACTGCTGATTTTATAAGCACACCGCTCCTCCTCCATTCAAGTTAGCAAGGTCGAGAATGAATAGCAAGATCATTTCAAAGCGGAAAAATGTTGTACATAGGACGAAGTAGATGAATTAGCTGGAAAATAATGAACAATTTAGGCTGGCCCCAACCCAATGGTCGAAAATTGCAGTAACATTAACTTGTTAAAACAAAACGTTTAGCCATCATTGTAGATTTTTTTCACAAGTGGATGTTTTTGCAAGGATTGACCGTGGGGTTGGTGCCAGCAGAAATTGTTCGTTATATTCCCACCAATTCATCTATTTCGTCCTATATACAAAATTTTTCCGCTTTAAAATAATCTTGATATTCATTCTCGGCCTTGCTGACTTGAGTGTAGGAGGAGCGATGTGCTTAAAAAGTCAGCAGTGTTCACACGCATTTATTTTTTCATGAAACTTAAGATAAAAACTTCAGTTGGGCCACCCTGTACAAAAAAAAAATTTCTGATTTTTCGTCTTTTGTAGGGTCCATCCTCCACAAAATGCCAAGGGGTGGATTTCGTGAGAATGCCGGCAGA